>VZQC01013120.1:312832-351220 GCA_009823505.1 Rhizomys pruinosus
TGTGTCAAGTTGACACTAAAGCTATCCAGCACAATTGACCCCTTGTCAATGTGACACACAAAACACATCACTATTAAACCACCACCTCTCCAGTTCTTATCCCCAAAGTATGATGTTAACATTAATCACAACCTAAGACAGTACAACCTTAAAAGCCCCACAGTCCTTAAAATGTCCAAATGCTTAAAAGTTCACAGTCTCTTAAAAGTCTCTTACCTGTGGCCTGCTGTAAAATCCAAAACAAGTACTGTCTTATTTCAAAGGGAAGAATCAGGCACAGTCAAACAAAACCTAAGTCCAGCAAAGTAGCTCAAGGCTGGACACCTGGGACTCACTCACAATCTTCTGGGATCCAAAGGGTTTTGGCAGCTTCCCTTCTCTGACTCTGCCATCTGTGGCACACACAGCTCATCTCGCAGGCCCAGGCCAACTCTATTCCACACCTGCCGCTGCTCTTGGTGGTCGTCCCATGGTCCTGGCATCTCCAAAAAGGTGGGGGTCTCCACTGAAACTGAGGCACCACCTTCACCAATGGTCTCTTCAGACCTCTCCTGGTGCAAAGCCTCAGCTTCTCTCCATGACCCCTGGAATCCTGGGGTCTTCACTGCAACCAATGCCGCACTCTGACCAGTGGTCTTTCCTGGCCTCTCACAGTGCCAGGCCTCAGCTGCTCTCTGTGACCCCTTCATGCTTTCAACACCGGAACCATATAGGAGACTCTTACACATTACCAAGTCCTGCTTCTGGCTTGACATGGAGTCTCGGGCCCCTTCTGGAACATAGCTTCTGTGTGCTGACCCTGAAGAAATTCTTCCCAGAAGATTTCACCACAGTGATGCTGGTCTCTTGTTACTTACAGCTGATTTTTCAGCTCGAGCTAACCAGCATCAATTGTCCCAGTACAATAAAGATTTCATTTCAGGTTCTGGTCTCTTGTTACTTACAGCTGATTCTTCAGCCCCAGCTGACCAGAACCCACAGATTAAACAGTCCTGATGAAATCTGCTTCCCTCTGAAACTTCACAAGCCAGGCCTCCATCATCTACAACTCCTTTGACAAAACTGCTCCAAGCTCCACAGCAACAATCTTTTAGGTATTCAATGATCTTCCCAGCCCAAAGTTCCAAACGCCTCCACAATCCTTCCCCAAAACACCAAGGTCAGGTCTGTCACAGCAATAGCCCACTCTTTGGTACCAATTTCTGTTCTAGTTTGTCCTCCATTGCTGTGACAAACACTCTGACCAACACCAACTTGGGGAGGAAAGGGTTCATTCAGCTTATATCTCCTGGGTCACAGTTCACTTAGGGAGCACAAGGCAGGAACTCAGGGCAGGAACCTGGAGGCAAGAGCTGAAGCACAGGCCATGGAGGAATGCTGTTCACTGGCTTGCTCCCCTGGCTCATGCCCAGCCTGCCTTCTTATACAGTACACAACAACCTGCCCAGGGTGGCACCACTCATTGTAGGCTAGGCCCTCCCACACTGCTTGACAATTAAGACAATACTCCACAGATGTGACCACAGGCCAATCCAATGGAGCCAATTCCCCAACTGAGGCTCCCTCAACCCAGGTGTGTCAAGTTGACACTAAAGCTATCCAGCACCGCATTCTTTTCAGCAATGAAGAAAAATGAAATTGTGAAATTTGCAAGTAAATAGATGAAACTAAATGAAAATGTGTGTTTCTGTCTCATTTGTAGATCCTAGTACCAAATCCTTAGGTACAAGAGTACTTCTCATTATTCATCAAAGAAGATTCTCTTTGTAATAGAGGGAGACTATTACAAAGTTCCACAACTAGTTAAACACAGAGAATAAGTGACTTTGAGTTTCCCAGTGACACATCCATAATGCAACTTCTATACCTGACATCACAGAATAGAGAGAAGGAACAATGTAAGAGCCTGAGGGGTGAGTAAGTCACCTGTTGCTAGTTAATGCATTCTAGACATTATAGAGAAGCTGTACTAATTAAATCTCCACAGTATGGTAATCTAAAGAAATCTACAGAATGACAAAACCAGCTGACATGCCAAAGTGTATGAGGGAGTTTCCACAGGGTCCCATCTCAAACACAGGTACACATGAACACTACTAAATTGGACTCAGTGAGTTGTGTGTGTGTTTGTGTGTGTTATGTGTATGTGTGTATACCAATAATAATCAAATAAATAAGCAGAGAAGCAATTGAGAGGGAGTTGTGGGAACATGGAAAGAGTTGATGGGGGACTGGGAAGAATGGAAATAATGCAAAGACTATATAGTCATGTATAAAAAATTCTCAAGCTGGGTGTAGTGGCACATGCCTTTAATCCTAGCACTCAGGAGGCAGAGGCAGGCAGATCTCTGTGAGTTCAAGGCCAGCCTGGTCTACAGAGTGAGTTCCAGGCCAGCTGCAGTTATAGGGAAACCCTGTCTCAAAAAAAAAGTCTCAAAAAGCAAAACTGAGAGACAAAAGTATTGTTCTATATAAAGATGTTTGCCTCCTGTGGCACCGCAGCTTCAAGCACGCAGACCAGGTGAGAATCTGCGCACCAAGGGAGAGCAGGATCTGGAACACAGTCGCTGCTGCACACAGGTCACCTCCTGCGGCACTCCAGCTTCCAGCCCACACACCAGATGATAGAAGAGACAGCGAACCCCTGCCATTCCACAGACAAACGAGAGAAACAGGCCTACAACACAAGGAAGAAAGACTTGAATCTGACATCAGATCACAAACAACAAACCAACAAATCAAATCCATATGCCAAAAGCATAAAGAAAAATCAGCAACATGGGAAAAGGAAATAATAAATCCCCACCAAATTTTATCAGTCCTATAGAAGACTCCAACAATACGATCTTCCTAGCTGTCCTGGAACTCATTCTGTAAACCAAGGCTGGCCTTGGACTCACAAAGATCCACCTGCCTCTGCCTCCTGAGTGCTAGGGTTAAAGGCGTGTGCCACCATGCCGGGCTAGGACACAGATCTTAAAGGAACAATCATAGACACGCTCAAAGAAATCAAGGAATATAAAGAACAAATTTAAAAACTAAAGGGAGGGGCTGGAGAGATGGCCTAATGGTTAAGAGCGCCGATCGTTCTTACAGAGGACCCAGGTTCGATCCCCAGAACCCACATGGCAGGAGAGCTCCGTTCCAGGGGAATCCGACACCCTCTTCTGACCTCTGTGGCATTGCACAACACGGGTGCACAAACTTGCATGCAGACAGTGCATTTATACACATACAAAAATAAAATAAAATAAAATAATAAAAAAATTAAAAACTAAAGGGAGAGAATGACCAACTCCAGAAGGAAATTGAAATATGAAAAAATCTTAGGCTGAAATGAAAAAGGAAACCAAAAAACTAAAAGGAGATAATGGTCAACTCTGAAAGGGAATGGAAATACTAAAGGAATCTCAGGTTGAAACGAAAAAGGAAATCAAACACTCATCCAGTCAATAGGAAAGGGCAGGAGAAAGCCTCAGTAACAGAATGGATGAAGCAGAAAATAGAATATCAAGTCCTGAAGATAACATGGAAGCGCTGAAGAGCTCAAGCAAAGACTAAGAAAATTTTAAAGAAACACAAGAGTGCAATATCCAGGAAATGTGGGACACCATGAAGAGACCAATCCTCTGCATAGGTACAGAGGAAGGAGAAGAATCCCAGGATAACTGTATGGACCAGACCCTCAACAGAATTATAGAAGAAAATTTTCCCAAATTGAAAAAAAGGCATACCCATACAAATACAAAAGCACATAGAACACCAAATAGACAAGATCAGAAAAGAAATTCCCTATGCCATATCATAATCAAAATGCTAGATGCTCAAAACAGACAGAATACTGAAAGATACAAGAGAAAAACAGCAAGTTACATATAAAGGAAAACACATCAGAATTACAGCTGACTTTGCAATGCAAATGATGAAAGCCAGAAGAGCTTGGACCAAAGTATTCCCAGTACTGAATGAATACAGATGCCAACCCAGGTTACTCTACCCAGAAAAAATGTCAATTATAATCAAAGGAGGAAGGAAAATCTTCCATGACATAAAGATAAAAGAATACATGTCCAGAAAACCAATCCTCCAGAAAATACTCAAATCAATTCAGAGGACAGAAGAAAGGAGCAGCTATCCTCAAGTGCCAAGAGAGAGAAATTAATGAAGGTATGACCAAAGAAATACAAACATAGACCAAAATGCAAACAAAAAATAAACTGAAGGGAAGCAATATACATCTCTCAATATTAACCTTAAATATTAATGGTCTGAACTTCCCAATCAAGAGACACAGACTGGGAGAAGGGATTAAGAAACCGAATCCGTCTTTCTGTTGTCTACAAGAAACACACCTCACCTTCAAGGACAGGCATCATCTTAAGGTGAAAGGATGGCAAAAAATATTCCAAGCAAATAGTGCCAAAAGGCAAGCAGGAGTTGCTATTTTAATATCAGACAAAATGGATTTCAAAGTAAAACTAATCAGAACAGATGAAAAGGGTCACTATATCCTTATCAAAGGATCAATCAACCATGAAGATCTCACAATCATAAATATATATGCACCAAACTCTGGTGCACTGTACTTCATAAACACAATCCTGTAGGACTTCAAGGCATAGATCAATCCCACCACACTAATAGTGGGAGACTTCAATACCCCACTGTGGTGGTTTGAATGAGTGTCCTCCATAGGCTTTAAGTATTCAGACATTTTGTCTCCAGTTGGTGGCACTGTTCTTGGAGGTCTTAGAAGGTGTGGCCATGCTAGAGGAAGTATGTCACTGGGAGCAGGCTTAGTGAGCTTAACTAGTCTTGCAGTCTCCAGTCATTCTCTCTGCTTCCTGTGCTCATTGTGAGCTGTGACCTTCGGCTTGCTGCTCCAGCTCCAGCTCCAGCCACCATGCCTCCCGCCACAATGGACTCTAATTCCCTGGAACCGTCAATCGTAAGCTCAAATAAACTCTTCCTTTTATAAGTTCCTTGGTCATGGTGTTTTATCACAGCAACAGAAAAGTGGCTAATACATCCACTGACCCCACTGGACAGGTCAACTGGACAAAGAATAAACAGAGACATCTGAACTGAACAATATTATACGCCAAATGGACCTACCAGAAATCTACCGAATATTCTACCCAAACACCAAAGAACATACTTTCTACTCAGCACCCCATGGAACATTCTCCAAAATAGACCATGTACTGGGACGCAGAGCAAACCTCAGCAAATACAAAAAAATTGAAATAATTTCATGCATCCTATCAGAATACAATCTAATAAAGCTTAATATCAACACCAGAAAGAGCCCTGCTAGCTACAAGAACACATGGAGACTAAACTGAATAACAAATGGGTCAAAGGAAAAATAAAGAAAGAAATAAAAGCATTCTTGGCAGTAAATGAAAGGGATGATACAACACAGCAAAACCCATGGGACACCTTAAAAGCAGTCCTGAGAGGGAAATTCATAGCCCTAAGTGCCTACAGAAAGAGCACAAATAAATGACCTAACACTACAACTAAAAACACTTGAGAGGCAACAACAAATGAGTCCTAAATCCAGCAGACAGGAAAAAAAATAACAAAAATCAGAGTGGAAATCAATGAAAAAGAAAACAATACAAAAAATCAATAAATCCAAGAGCTGGTTCTTTGAAAGGATAAACAAGATAGATAGACCTTTAGCCCAGTTGACCAAAAGAAGGAAGGAAAAACTCCAAATCAACAAAATTAGAGAAGAAAAGGGAAACATCACAACAGATAGTGAAAAGATTCAGACAATCATATGGGAATACTTCAAAAACCTATACTTCACTAAATTTGAAAACTTAAGAAAAATGGATGAATACCTAAAATCATGGAATCTACCAAAAGTTAACCAGGAAGAGATTGAAAGCTTAAATAGGCCCACACTAAAGGAGGAAATTAAAAATGTGATAAATGTGTTTTGGAATTAACCTAGAGTTTATTTTCAGATGTCATAATTCTGGTATAACATCCATATAGGCATATTTTGGAACAATATATATAAGAAGGAACTACAACAACAAAGAAAGACTGGGTCAAAGATCTGACTGAAACAGTAAACTTAAGCCCCAAATGGTAAACTTCAGCATAAAAAAAATTTTAAAGACTGAGGAAAAGATGAAAGACATGTATGGCAGAATGCGTGAGCTCTGAGAGGGAGAGGGCAAGGAAGTGAAATGGGTCTAAATTTGATTAAGAAATATCATATGAAATACACAAAACTTCAATAAAAATATTTTTTAAAAGATGTCTGTAAGTTTCATGCTTTGTGCTAGATGCCTCCTTGTCCCAGGTCCCAGGTTTGTGCCAGAGATGGTGGCTGCGGGTCACCTGGTACTGTATGGCTTACAATGCACTTCACCTCCTGAGTTGGCCAAAGACTCACGGCAGACGCATCTGTGAGTCACATGGCTTACAAGAGGTAGAAAAGAAAACCCCACAGTAAGTGAAAAGAGGGATTCCTTACATTTTCATAAAATGGGAGTTTTTGAAAAGACAACTCTTTAACTTTATTTTTAAAGAGCCACATGACCTGGTTTATCTTGTTAACACATTTTTTTTGTCTTACAACTCAAAATATTTATAAAGATTGCAATTTCACAGTAATTTTTTGGTTTATTTTTAAAATACTATGCGTATTTCTAACATGAATTTTTATCACTCATTATATTATGAGCATCATTTCTATGTACCATATTTGCCTAAATCATTATTTTATTATTCAAATTTCACAGCAGACTTATACTGTTGCTATTTAACTTTGTTACTATTGATGGAATTTTGTCTCTAATTTTCCTAAACTTGGCATTTTTTTTAAGTTTTTTTTTTTTATTATTGATTTCTGTATGTGTATGAATGTACTGTCTGCATGCAGGTCTGTGCACCCGTGTCGTGCAATGCCGCGGAGGTCAGAAGATGGTCTCGGATTCCCCTGGAGCTGGAGTTCTCCTGGAATTGGAGTTTCAGACGGCTCTCGGCCGCCATGTGGGTGCTGGGGATTGAACCCGGGTCCTCTGTAAGAGCGGTCGGCGCTCTTAACCGCTAGGCCATCTCTCCAGCCCCTAAACTTGGCATTTTAAAGTATTTATCTACCTCCTCTCATCCACATGGAAATTAGAAAAACCCCTTAGAGGTTTTGTATAGCTCATATCATTCCCTAATCCTAAAAGGAATCATCAAGTATAGTCTTAATGAAATACACCAGAGAACATTGGTTAAAAAGAATAGGATACGGGTTCGATCCCCAGCACCCACATGGCGGCCGAGAGCCGTCTGAAACTCCAATTCCAGGAGAACTCCAGCTCCAGGGGAATCCGAGACCCTCTTCTGACCTCCGTGGCATTGCACGACACGGGTGCACAGACTTGCATGCAGACAGTACATTCATACACATACAAAAATAAATAAAATTAATAAAAAAAAAATTTAAAAAAAAAAAGAATAGGATAATCATTGTGGGAGTCAACATTGTATATTTTCAGAGTCTTTTTTTTCAAAGATTTATTTATTTCATGTGTATGTGTGTATGCCTGAGTCTCTGTATGTGTATCCCATGTTTCCAGGTATCTCCCAGAGGCTATAGGAGGGCATCAGATGCCCCTGGAGCTGCAACTACAAGCAGTTGTGAGCCATCTGACATGGGTGCTAGGCACCAAACCTGGGTCTTCTACAAGAGCTGCAAGTACTCTTAACTGTTGAGCCATCTCCCTAGCCCCAAGACTGTCAATATTTTCTGTTTGTTTGGGTTTTTGTTTTGTTTCTTTCTTGTCTTTTTTAAGACAGGGTCGCCTTTGTAGACCCAGCTGGCCTGGAACTAGCTATGGAGACCAGGCTGGCCTCAGTTTTACAGAGTTCTGCCACCAGGCTCAGCTGAGAGAATCTATCTTCACCAGAATGTTTCAGCCAAATTTTTTATTCCTATCTACCCTGGAAGCCCCCCCAATACCCCAGAGGACCAAAAGTTTTGAAGTCGGCATGAAAATATATCTGTAGTCACTACTTTTTAAAATGCTCTCTAAAATGGCCAGGCCTTGAACTAAGCACTATATAAGGAAAACTTCTAGTCCACAAGCTCTGCTCACACACAGAATTTCAATCACCATTTTAGTCCTTTGCTTCTTAGTAGCAGTTGCCAAAGCTCACATTTTAAAGTCTCCCAACATAAAGGTCAGTCTGAGTTGAATGAAGAGAACTTCAGAAGAAACCATGTCAATGGAAGAAAGAAGAAAATGCAAAACACTAAAATTTGTAACTTTAAGATGTAAGATATTACCTATGAAAGAAAAAGAACAGGATGATATGATAAAAAAGAAACTTTCAAAGAATAAGAAAAACTCTTCTGATCTCCGCGGCATTGCACTACACGGGTGCACAGACCTGCATGCAGACAGTACATTCATACACATACAGAAATAAATAAAAATTAAAAAAAAAAAACGTTAAATCAGCCAGTTGTGGTGGCACGCACCTTTAATCCCAGCACTGGGTAGGCAGAGGCAGCCAGATCTCTGTAAGTTTGAAGCCAGCCTGGTCTACAAAGCAAGTTCTAGGACAGCCAGGGATACATAGTGAGCCCCTATCTCAAAAAAAGTAATACTGCCCAAAACAACAGCTTTTGGAAAGACAGAGAGAAAGATGCAAGACATGTATGGCAGAAGGCATGAACTGGGGTGGGGTGGGGGCAGGGAGAGGGGAATGTGTCTAAATTGGACTGAGAGATAATGTATGAAATACACACAAATCATCAATATTGAAAAAGTAATTCTAAATCAATATATATTTTTGGTCCTTTTGAGACAGGGTCTCCCTTTAGTCCCAGCTGACCTGAAGCTAGCTATATAGACCAGGCTGGCCTTGAACTCACAGGCATCCACCTGTCTATGCCACCTGAGTGCTGGGATTAAAGGCATGTACCACCACACCAGGCCTAAGACAGTTCTTAGCCACCATGTGGGTGCTGGGATTCAAACCCAGATTCTCCGCAAGAGCAGTCAGTGCTCTTAACTGCTGAGCCATCTCTCCAGCCCCATAAATTAAAAATATTCAATTAAGTAAATTAAAATATTAAATTTCAAAATCAATTTAATTCTTTAAAAAGGCGGAACATTCTATGGTGGGAATGCAAACTTGTGTAACCCCTATGGAAAGCAGTATGGAGAACTCTTAAGAAACTGTAAATGAGCCTACCAACAGACCCAGTCATACCACTCCTGGGTATATACCCACAAGACTCATCCTACCACAGAGATACATGCACATCCATGTTTATTGCAGCTCTCTTCACAATAGCAAAGAGCTGGAAGCAACCCAAGTGCCCCTCAACCACCGAACAAGTGGATAGAGAAAATGTGGTACATCTACACAATGCAATTCTATGCAGCAGTAAAGAAAGATGACATCATGAACTTTGCAGGTAAATGGATGGAACTCCAAGCCATTAATGCTAAGTGAAGTAACACAGTCCCAGAAAAATAAATGACAAATGGTATCCTTCATTTGTGGATGCTAGCACCAAATCCCTAGTTGAAAGGTAAGCTGAGCAAAGTTAATGTTATATTTCTTTTTATCTGAAGACAAATGTGCTGTTATAATGTGAATCCCTTAATGGGCTATACAATTAACTGATCACTTATTTTCTTTTTCTTTATATATATATATATTTTTTTTTTAACTTATTTTCAGACATTGTAATTACCATATATGGGTGGCGGGTATGTATTCATATTTTAGAGTAATATAAAATTAAAAGGAAAATGTGAACTCCTAAACATATTTTAGGATTAACATATAGTTTATTGTCAGAGGCCATAATTTTGGTATATACGTGACTTATATATAGGCCTATTTTGGAGCAATACAAATGGGAGGGAGCAACAACAAAGAACTGACTGAAACAGTAAACTGCCCAAACAATAAACCTCTGCAGAGAAAAAATTTAAAAAGACTGAGAAAGAGATGCAAGACATATATGGCAGAATGCATGAACTGGGGTGGGGTGGGGGGCATGGAAAAGGGAATGTGTCTAAGTTGGACTGAGAAATGATGTATGAAATACACAAAACATCAATAAAAATATTGTACTAAAAAAAGTGGAACAAACGACAAAGAGGGAGAGAACAAGAAACAAAGCAACAACTAGAGAATGGGACTAGGGAAGCCCAACACTCACAGAAAGGCCGCTAGAGAGAGCTAACAAATGTCATCAAAGAATAATGCCAGTTCACTGGAAGTAAAAGTCAGGTGCTTGCAGATGGAAAGGAACTGCTGACTGACTGCTCAACACAACAAACACTAAGGCTTATCATCACAACACTCAGTAAACAAGAGACAAGTCAGAGCAATTAAAGAAAACAACAGACACTGAAATAATGCAATAATGGCTTTAATGGTTAATATTCCTAAATACATAAGAAGTCTGTACCTCATAAAGCAAGAAGGGAGAGAAAAACACATTTTTCAGATACAGCTTAGAAAGATTTACCAGAAATGTTAAAGGTTAGGTGATTATTATTTCCAAGGAAATAAAAAGAGATCATATAGAAATAATAAAAACAGATGCAGGATTCAGTTGAGAACAAGACTTACATTGTTATAAAAATGTAAATAGCAGCTATTCATATAACCTAAAGTTAGAGAATAGAAAGATATAAGGAGGGGGGATGGGGTACAGAGAGCACGGTCGTTGAAATGAATAAAATTCTTATAGTTAACGGTAACGAATCAGTTGATAATATCTAACTCAATAAAAAACAAGGCATAGCAGTAAAATTGTGTAATTTAGAAAATGCAGTGTAAGAAATATTGGCAATAAAAGCAGTCGGAGTTAAGAGTACTTGTTTCTGCATAGGTAAGTTGGGGTTAAGAATGGTTAAGAAAGGAAAACACTGAGTTTTATTATAATCATTGTAGAACCTTTGGACTTTTAAACTGCCTGCTCAAAAACTAAATAAATAAAGTTAGGAAAGGAAGCACAAAACAAGGTCTTCAGTAGCATGAACAGATGGCAGAGAGGAGGTTCCTTTATGCTTTGCTATAGGAAGGTAAAAATAATATTCTAAGGAGCTGACTGGACAGTGGTGGAATGTGTAAGCCTATCAGCAATACCAGAAGCACCAAGAAAGGAATCTGAGCTCCAGTTTAAATAGCTGCACAGAAATCTTCCAAACATATACTTGGCCCAAGAACTGCTTTCTCCATGGGAACTGCTCCTTGATCCAGCCAGGAAAGACACCATCCATCAGAAATACAAGTCTTGGATCAAAGACCAAACTTTTGCAAAGTAGAAAGGGATGATGGAAACGTTTTGGGGGTATAAGCATGGAAGAGAGAGTGGAAGGGAGTATGACTTGACCCTTTATTGCCTCTGTCAGGCATTACACTAAGCATTCTACATACACAGTAATATCCCAATTATTATCTCTGCTCTCCATTTACCAATGAGAAAGCTGGGGTTCCGAATGGACTCTCTCAACCAAAGACCCTCACTGATCAATTGGTGAGTGGTGGGCTTTGGGTTTGTACCATCTCCCTACTGCCAAACTCATATGCTGTGGTGGGATAAAAGAAAGATTCAGAGACAAAAGTGAAGTTTCCTTTGTTTCCATGAGCTCATCAAAATGCCAGGTTTTGAGGTTCTGCCTTCTCTTTTTAAACTATGCTAGGATACACATAACAGAAAATTTTATCATTTTAAACATTTTAAAGTAGACAATTCAGTGGGATGATTCATGGTGTTACAACTGTCACCACCATCCATTTCCAGAACTTTGTCAACGGGATGGAGCCCGTGATCCCAGCACTCAAGATGCCAAGATGGAGCCTGTGATCCCAGCACTCAAGGTCCAGAGAAGGAGCCTGTGATCCCAGCACTCAAGACGCTGAGAAGGAGCCTGTGATCCCAGCACTCAAGACGCTGAGAAGGAGCCTGTGATCCCAGCACTCAAGACGCTGAGAAGGAGAATTCTACCAGCTACTATCACGACGCTTGTGAGGAGACCTGTCTGATACCCATAGCACTACAACGATGCCTGAGACATGGGGCCTGTGAACTCCATCAGAGACTCAGAAGCTGAGACTTGAAGCGTGCAGATCCACGCTTCGTACAAGTACGTCTGTGACCGTTAAGCGGTAGCCTTGTGAAAGCTTCCAAACTCAGACCTGAGTATGGCAGCTCAGTGACTCCCATGACTTTCTTGGAGAAAATAAAATTTTAAAGGACAATCAGCTAACAAAAAACCTTGCTCAAAGAACTTACCAAACAGTAACTTCTGCATCAAAATTTTTTTTTTTTTTAAAAAAAAAAGAACTTGAGAAAAAAAGATCATGAACAGGACTTAAATGTAAAGACAGAATGCATGAGTATTGGGGTGGGGCATGGATGGGGCGAAGGGCATAAACTTGATTAAGAAATATCACAACAAGAAAGCCCAGTGTGGTGGTGCACAGCTTTAATCCCAGCATGTGGGTCTCTGTGAGTTCTAAGTCAGTCTAGGTCTTATCTATAGCAAGTCATCCAGGCTATGTCTGGGTATAAAAGGCGAGACTTCTTTTGTGTCTTCAAAATTGACCTCAAAACAAAAAAAGATAAAAAATATGAATAAAAGAAAGAAAAGTACAGAGAAAGGTGAAAATTTATATCACAAGGACTACCAATGAATCATCAATATTATAGGAAAAAAAGAAACTTTCTAACACATTTATCTGAATAACTGTCCCTCCCATTAGTCCTATATAACTGTATTCTTGTTTTCGTATCTTCCTATAGAACTCATAATTTCCAGTAGTATTTTTTCTCTCTATGTAATACTTTTCGTTGTAATGTGGCTTATTAGGCACTATGGTTCATGAATCTTATCATTATTAGTTTTCCTCGGTTCTACTTTTATGGTCTATTAAGTTATACTCGTTCCACATTTAGTCCTGGTAACCTTTTTCATTTTTTCCTGCTCCCTGTTGGAAGAATGTGGTTCTCTGTTCCCATAAATTAGGTTCACTAAATTATTAAATATAGCTGTTCGGTTTGAAGTTTTTATATCAACAGTATTATTGCCTTTCATAGTTGCTTGCTTTATTTAATCTTCTTGTGGGATATTTACTCATTATCTTATGTTTAGCTTTCCTTTCTTCAGTAACTTATTCTTTCAGAAATTCCAGTTTATTTAACTCCCTCCTCCAACTTGTTATATCCTATAATCCACACCCATTACTTCAAAGACTCTTTTGGAGTTGTTATTCGAGTTTTTCATTGCTTCATTTTTGCTTTTTGTTTTTGTCATTTTTGAAGACAGGCTCTTTGATCTTATGACTTTGAGTCTCTTGATCTCTCTCTCGCCTCAGTCTTCCAATGTGTTGGAAAATTAGAGAGCGGTGACATTTCCACCACCTGTGCTCATACTTCAATACCTCTTCAAATCCAATGAGGGAAATAACAGAAAAATACACTCTGTTTTCGCAGTAGCTCCTTGTTTGTCCTGACGACCTTATGTTTTTTTTTTATTTTTCTTTTCTGAGACATGGGTCTCCTGTGACCCCAATTGTCTCTGATAACTCACTCTGTAGTACCGAGGCTGGTTGCCTATTGCCCACCAAGATACTGGACCATGCCTCTGCCCCCGATGTGCTAGGATTAAAGGTGTATGCCAAACACTGCTCTGGGTCTTTAGTTAATACTCAACATTTTGCATCTTTATTTGTTTACTTATTTTATATATTCAATAAATATTTTGAGGAATGATTATTTTATTGCCTCGGTTGTAGCAAGTGTTTTGGATACTTCAGTTAACAAAAGGAAGAGCTTTGACTTCATGAAATGCATATCCTACTTGTTGACTGTTTAGTCCCAAATTTACCAAAATAATTCCAAGAATGAGAAAAGGTAAGAAAGATCAGTCATTCAAACATAATACTCCTGTGGGCTGAAGAGATGGCTCAGCAGGTTAAGAGCGCTTTGGCTGCGTGCATCAGCCGAGAACGCTGAGTTGGTTCCCAGCAACCCACATTTCGTTATCCAATTACACGACTGGTAACAAAACCATTGGGGTAACTTCAGTCCCAGGGGAATCCCAACACCTTCTTCTGACCGTCTGCAGGCAGTCTGACATGGATGACTTACATAGCATGCAGGCAATATACTCACACAATGAAATAAAAATTCAATTATTTAAAAAAAAAAAAAAACTCCTGGAGAGATGGCTCAGTTGATTAGAGCACTGGTTGTGGGCTGGAGAGATGGCCTAGCGGTTAAAGAGCACTGACCGCATCTTGCAGAGGGACCCGGGTTCGATCCCCAGCACCCACATGGGCGGCCGAGAACCATCTGAAAACTCCAATTCCAGGAGAAACTTCCTCAGTTCCAGGGGAATCCGACACCCTCATTCATGCCGCCGTGGCATTGCACGACAATGGGTGCACAGACTTGCATGTAGACAGTACATTCATACACAATACCGAAATATAAAAATTAAAAAAAAAAAATTTTTTTTAAAAGAGCCACTGGTTGCTTTTTGCAGAGGACTGGGTTTCGGTTCCCAATATCCACACGTGGCTAAGAATTATCCCTACGGCTCCAGATCCAGGGGATCACACGCCATTTTGGGTCTCCATGTGTATTGTATGACATGGTGCACTTGGAAATATGTAGACAATCAAACTTCATGACCATACAAAAATATTGGAAACAAATAATCAAATAATTAAAGGAAGATGCAAACTTCTTATATTTGAATGATATCAGATGAGATCTGACGCCTTCTGAAAATATTTGTGCCGTCCTTGCAGAAGGATGTGAGTGATAAATGTTGATTCCTTTCTTCTCCATCCTATAGGAAAAGATCAAACACAGGTAAGAAAGCGGTGGGATGAAGGAAGAAGGCAAAGAGAAGAAACGCACCCTCATTCCAGTTGGTGAAGTGCTGGCAGGGCCTTGTTAGAAGTCGCATTTCCCAGAGCAAAGCTTTGCTGTGTTAGTACCCTTCATCATGACAGAGAAAAGGCAACTTCCCTGATGTTCCAAGCCCAGCACTTGTAGTAAGATGAACAGGGACTCAAACCACTGAGGATTCCTAAGGAGTTTTGATTCCTGTAGTTGGAGAAATGATGACTGCTTCATCCTAAAGGCATACCCTACCACACTTTTAGACACAAAAGACTATTCCGTGCCATCTTTTAACATACACTGCTACATCCTCAAACTGTTTCATAAAGAGCCCTGACTTTGCAGGCTCTGAAGCCACTTGAGAAACATCAGTGCCCTTCTAAACTAGTGCATTAAGCTTTTCTAAAATGTGTGTTCTATAACTGGTGTCAACTCTAAAGTCTTGCTTGAGTGCGACCCCAGCTAGCCTCTCAACAGCACGGTACAGGGTTGTACTGTCTTTTCAAGGCACCAGTTAAATTTTTCTGAGAACCAAACAGGTGTCAAAAGTACAAAGTGACATTGCAAAGTGATCTTAAAGAAGTGTGCCTTTCTAGTTTGAGGAACTGGTGCCAAAGGAGCAAAGAAATGGTTACATTCAATGACACATACCAGGGTTAATCCTTCTACCAACACCAGCCAGACCTGCCAGAATCAGCATAATATATTCTAATGCCCTGACAAGTTGACTGGAAATGAACCCTAGCAAAGCAAGCAGAAACATGTCCATCAATACAACACTGTGCACGAGTGTTTACTGGATTTACCTCAAAGCCTAGGAACAGATAGAATGAGATTTTATTGAGTCTCTTTTTCTATTTCTGTTTTTCTTTTCTTTCAGCAGCCATCTTCCCAAAATGCAAATTTCTATCTACGCTGATTTTTTCCTAAGAGTGATGCCTCTTTAAGTGTTGGGACTGGGAGAGATGGGTCAGTGGTTAAGAGCACTGACCTGCTCTTGCAGAGGACCTGGGTTTGAATTACCAGCACCCATATGGTGGCATACAATCATCTGTAACTCCAGTTCCAGGGGGATCAACACCATCTTCTGACCTCCATAGGGCATTGCAACAACACAGGTCCACTCACATGCAGACAATAGAACCTTAGACAACTAAAATAAAATAATAAAATTATAATTTTGGGGCACTGAAGAGATGGCCTATGTGGTTAGAGGCCACCGACTGCTCTTAAGGCAGAGGACCTTGGGTTCAATCCCCAGCGTGCCACTATGGCAGCTGAGAACCATCCCTGTAACTCTCCAATTTCCAGGAGAACTCCAGTTCCGAGGAAATCATCACCCCTCTTCTGAACTCCACAGTGGCAATTACACAACACAGGTGCACAAACCTACAATGCAGACAGTACATTATACACATAATAAAGAAATAAAATGTCAAAATATAAACAAAATATATTTTTTAAATACACTAAGTGTGATATCTTCAGGCAGGTGAATTTAAGTCCAAATGACTGACTTATTCAAATTAATTTGAAAGTATGGGTTATCCTCAAGAGAATATTTATAATGTAAAATTCTCCCTGAAGGGACTTCAAGGAATGATAATATATGCTACAATATTCAAGGAAGAGGATCCCTCAACTGGTATGAAAGTATTACATAGAAAAGGTGATCTAAGTTGTACTGAATGTCCAATTACAAATTACTCTGTGTCAACAGTGCACATTTAGCTAAGTTAGTTAACTCATATATTTGTTAAGCATTAATAAGAATCAAGTGAGTGTAAACCTCCAGGAACTCATATGAAGAAGGTCCTGGAGCCTCCTTCCCTCTTGGCAACCTTTATTTCTATCTTCTTGCTCTGTGCCTGTGTTGATCTGTTACATCACTCTCAGACATCCTCTTCCTTTCCTGGCTTTTATCCACCTTTGGGTGGCGCTTCTATTGGTGTTTTTTTTGCACAACAATCCTTTGGACTACTGCTTTTCAAAACCCACAGACTACTACAGGTTGAGCATCCCTAATCTGAAAATTTGCAAGCGTAAATGTTCTCAAATCTATAACATTTGGAATACTGACATGCCACCATAAGCAGAAATTCCACATCAGACCATAGTCAAAACACAGGAACACTAAAAATACAACAAAATTACTTCTAGGCTATGAGAATGTACATATAAAATATAGATGTTGAGAGTTGGGGATATACATTATAATATATTACATGTGAAAATATCCCCCAAATCTGAAAAACGGAAAATCAGGAAAAAAAGTGTGGTGTCAAGCATATTGGAAAAGGAATATTCAACCTGAACATTGCCCAGGACAGCCACTGACCCTTTAGTCAATAACCTCAGTGGACCTGCCCATGCGGCTCCACTTTAAAAGGAGACAACGGCCAACTTTCCACATTCTGTAATCCAAACTGTACCACCGAGGGTGAGGCCTGCAGCACTGGGGAGACAGTGAGCGATGTTTCTACACAGAGAGTGAATGAGACTGGAGTTTATCCTGGCCATGGTTTAAAATCAATAATTGTATTTCTCCACAAATCTACCTGTAACACGGGTTGTGTGGCCAAGTGATGTGTCTACATTGAAACTTGACCTTTTAGTGTAGAAGACCCTTTATTGTACAATTTCTTAAAAATTCTGTTTTCATCTCTGTCACTATCACCATCGCTCCATTCAGAACCAGACATGTGATCCCCACAGTAATTACTAGTGATGTGGTGAATCTCAGAGACTTTTGTATATACCTTTCCTTCCACATAAACACCCCTTGTCCTCAGTTTTCTTGCCTTAATTTGTGAACACATCTGAGGGGCTGGACCATCACTGTCAGGGAGCCTTCTCTTTCACTACGCTGTCATCAGGACTGTCTTCATCTCCACTGTGCCTCTCCTAGAGTCATGCACTGTTCACACATCCTCCTTTGCTGGAGTAAGCTCCTTAGGGACAGGTGTACCAAATTTTTAATACTCTGTCCTAATATCTGCCTAGAACAGAGAAGTACTCAACAAATGTTTATAGAATGAATGTTTTCCTATTTCCTGTGCCTTCTCTCACTTAATCCTCACAGGGCTGTATTTCCTTATGCAAATGAAGAAACTAAAGCTTATCTTTTCTTGGCTAATTATCTGGCTTAGGAAACACAATTACTGATGACAGGTGCTTTGCTGAACTCATTCTCTTTAGCCATCAACACAGCCTTCTAACAACCTGGGACCAACCTTAGTGATGAAGCATATGGTTAACCCCAAGTGACTTAACCTCTCACTAAAGGTTTCTAGACCTTAAAAATCAGGATATACCGTACATTTCTACCTTTAACTGGTACCTTTGAAAGGAGACAGGACTTGTAACTGTAGAATGGAGAAAGTTCAATTTTGTGCTCTTGTAACATAGAATTTCCACTCAGTAGTACAATAAATAGAGGGAGGGCAAGTAGGTGGAGAAGAGATGACAGGAGGGAAAAAAAAGGAGCAAAATAAATTAGATAATAATGGTTATAGGATCAAACAGCTAAGACAGCTTGTGACCAAAACCATCATGACCCCATAATTCAATAAAAAGGCTCCTTTCTGCAGACAGTGGAACTTGTCAATCAAGGCTTCATAAAGCTTTCCTTTTAGCACGATCACACAATTGCTCTATTTTTCTCTTGCAGTCTCCTTTGTACGGCTTTGGGACTGTATGCTTAGAGTTCTGTGGTAACTTACAGAAGCAAAGATCTCTCTGAAATTAGAGAACCCAAGGAGTGTTGTAGACACCCATCACCAGGGTTAACTGAAAATTGTTGGGTTTTTTTTTGAAAAACTGTTTTTTTAAAAAACAATGCTTTACCATAATACATTGCCTAAGTCCAAAGCGTGCAAAAGTGTGTGTGTGTGTGTGTGTGTGCGCAACGTGTACCATGTTTGGTGTATGTGTGTGTGTGCCTGTGTACATGCACACATGAGTGAATGTGTTTGTCTGTGCACACGTATTGTACTTTTGGTCTGGACAGAGGATGCTAATCAGTTGGAGAACAGAGATAAAGCTGCGAAAATAGTATTAATCCAGAAATTAATAAATATTGACATGTCTAATAATACTTTAGCCTCAGCTAATCCTATAATTGGCTCCCACAGTACTGTGTCTAATCATGCAGAGGCCTGAACTGCTAGCAAGCCTCCCTCAGCACCCAACTTCCTGATGTGGGTGGGATACCGAGTAAATGCTGAACCAACATATCTCTATTGCAAGATAGCACACAACTGTGTGTGCTATCTATACTCTATTGATTCAGTTATTAATGCCAGAATTGTGCTCTTGCCATGGATTTCATATACAAATTAGAATACATTTCTTTTGCCTGTTGGAAAAGAATCAAAGTTAAAATCTACATAACCAGTTTCATGGTTACCTCATTTTAAAAGTAGAACAATTTCTACTATATATTTTCATAAATTATTTTTAAAGCTGTTCAAATGGATAATATCTTAGCATGGTTTATAAAACTTGCAATGGGCCATGCCTTTTTTTAAAAATTCAAAACTATAAGATTTTTCCCTATCTCAGTAGCTTCTGTTTCTTAAATGTTTTTCATAACAGAAGAAAGGATATGAAAAACACATCTTCATTTTCTGACTATGAGTCCAGTGAGGACTTTTTAGTTTACACCACTCATCTACACAAATGATATAAACAGAACATGTTATTGAAGATTCTTTTGGCTTGTAAGTAACAAAAAAACCTGTCAAGACTATAAAGAATTTGTCATTTCGGTTCATAAAAGGTCCAGAAGCAGAGCTGTAGCAGAGTCATAAATTGTCCATGGTCATCATGGCTGCAGATTCCTCCCATATTTTCTTCTTATGGCTTTGACTTCCTTGGTTGTCCTCAAATTGGCTCTGCCTTGAGCAGGTGGGGGGGGAGATGGGGACAGGGATGGGATGGGGAAGAAAGGGACAGCTAGACCATTTTAGCAGTCCAGAGGACATAACAATGACTGCTATCTTCAAGGGGTCCCATCTTATCCTTGAAGAAAACTTCCTACAGCTTAAACACCAATTTTTCCCCGATTAGTCGAATTATATCACATGGCCACATTAAAATCAACTGTGAGCAGAAGTTATGAATTACTGTGATTGGCCAATTCCATCTCCAAGCACTGGCTTTAAAAATCATGAGCTCTCGGGAGGAGAAGGTAAGATATACCTGTCCCATTTATGCCTGCATACTCCACAGTGTCTTATTCTCCAAATATTGGCCTTTTATGGGTCTCTGTTTAATGGCATCTGCTATAACAACCTTTACTGCTGAAAGTTCAGAGACACACTAATCTATGTATATAACAAACCTCATCATTTCAGTTTTCTTTAAGTGTGTAATCCTAGTAAATTGACAAATAAAATTGGCAGGCATGTTCTATATGCAAGAAATATTTGGAAATAAAAATAGATCAATGGGGGAAAAGAATACAAAGTTTGGTGGCTAAGAAAGTGAATGTGATGTATCCAAACAGATTTAGAGGATGGAGGAAATATAATTAAAAAATACCATTGTACAACAATTCTCCCAAGGATAAATAAAAGTTAAAATTTTTCTGTAATCTAGAATTTTTAATATTAACAGGCTAAAAATATGAAGTATTACCTTTAAATTCACCATTGTAATGATAGATTTCTAATTATTTTCTGTTTCTATTATGAATAAATCATGTATGTTTGCAAAAAAAAATCATGAGCTCTGAAACTTATGACAATGTGGGGGAAGCTAGACATTTTAATAACTGAATTACATATTTAAAAAGGAGAAATAAGTAATGGGTAATCAAATATTTCTACAATGTGGTCACTATATACATTGATTTGTAGTGTACTAACAAATGTTTCCTGGATGAACTCCCTGTGATGTACATTATTCTACTCAGCAGAACTCCACAGTGAGAGAAGGCAGATGCTGTCCCCATCCTCACTCTGCAGGACATTTTGTCCTTGTTCACATCTGGCATATCGACAAAGCTGGAAGGAGCCACACAGGTCGAATATCATAACACTCCCATTTTATGGCAAGGAGGCAGAAGCCTGTGATAGAAAGTTATTTGCTCATCCAAAGATACACCCGATTTCTTTGTTACCTGTCATTTGCATTTTGTGACACCAATTATTCTCGATGCAAAAGATTTTTATGCGTATGAATAGAATATGTCACATGCCAGCCTAAAGTATGTCTAATATTTTTAGAGAGAACTATTTATAGAATGATTCACTACAGGATTCACTTAGATATGGCAATAAGACAAAATTTGTCCACAATCTCTTCTGGAAGCAATCTCTTATGAATCATGAAAATTCAAGTTTCTTGCTATTATATCCTATTCCACTCTCTTTTCATGAGCTCTCTGCAGTGTCAGTCAGCTCCTAGGGTGGTTAGGGTACCCCAGTCAGGGCCTCAGTGGACTCATTAGGAGTCAGTCCTTCAAGGATGAAGCCATTTGTATACCCCTCTCTTCTGCATACTAGTAGATAAGAAATGCCTGCACCTATACATTTTGTCTATAGACTCTGGGATCCATATGAAGGTTATACCCGGAAAGATTCAGAGCCACCTGTAATTAGGGGTTATCTGGACATGAAAGCCCCATTGGGTGTGGTCAAGTCTGTGATGGAAACCTTACTGTTTATGCCAGTGGCTATCAGTGATCACACCTTTATGAATTTATCATACAGATAGTCATGGAAGCACACAAAGGCAAATGTGCAAGGTTGTCCTGTTGCAACATTACTTATAAAATGCAGAAACTGGAAACAATCTTAGTGCTAAATATATCACAGCACATTCTTGAACATCCAAGGAATAATAAAAGGAGAGATTTCAAAATAAACCTTAGCAGAAAGACTCCAGTCCAGAACAATGCATATGGCATAGAACTGTACGTAACAGAAATGAAAATGGCTCAGTGGTTAAGAACACTTAGCTGCTCTTCCCAAAGGACAGAAGTTCAGCTCACAGCCACATGTAACTCCCACTGCAGGGGGATTTTGATGCCTTCTTCTGGCCTCACAGAAGAACACCCTGCACAATAATTACACACACAGCACCACACACACACACACACACACCACAACACACACATCATCACACAGAGAAATAAAAAAAATAATTTGTAAAAATAGATAGAAATGGGGCTGGAGAGAATGGCCTAGGCAGTTAAGAGCTCTGACTGCGCTTGCAGAGGACCCAGGTTCGTCCCCAGCACCCAACATGGCAGTTGAGAACCGTCTTTGACTCAGTCCAGGGGAAAATCCACCAGCCCTCTTCTGACCTCTGCGGCAATTGCACGACATGGGTGCATAGACCTACATGCAAGACAGTACACACATACACAAAAAAAAAAAAAAAAAAAACATAAAAATAAACAAATAAAAAACAAATAAATAAAATAGAATGAATGTGTATTGACATGTAATTTAATAAGCAAAAATGTTTCTACATAAGATTAGCTTACTATAGCCTAAGGGTCAAATCTGGCCCACCACATGTTTTGTATGCTATGAATACTGTATTTATATATATCTACTCATCTACAGCATATATATATGTACAAGTGAACTATATGCACATATATATATTAATGTGTGCCTATATTAACATTGCCTAATAGTGTATTCTACATATTTATTAATACATAACACAAGTGTCTAAAAATATGTGACTAATAACTGCTTCTATTTTAAAGTTAAATATTGTACTGCTGACTTCATGACACATTTTCTGCCCATTACTTCCTGTACTCCTTAAGGATTTATTTTATATTTTTAATTAACAAACAATACTTGGTAAATATAATATTAGAGAGTGACCAAATCAGGGCAAGTAGCATGTCCATTGTCTCAAATATGATTATCCCAAATGTTTTCTATTTTTCTCTTAGCTGTAGAGAAGCATGCAATACACAGCACAGTCACTTTGCCATGCTTTGCACCTCATCCACTCCTACTACTATATCATTTAACAGTTGAAAAAAATTAACAGAAGAGTGATCTCAAAGGATAACCCAATTTTGTGAGAAATACATGGGATTCAAATTTCTCTGTCTATAAATAAATATCTCTCAGAACACATATTCTGGGTAGTATTTGGCTGCTTCTGTGCAACTCTGGTAGATGTGAGTAGTTGCGATGTAGACTTAATGGTCCACAGAGAGTAATATAGGTATCAGCTGACCCTCTACAGAACCAGGCTGCTGATCTCTGCTACAGAAGGGTGTGGATCAGGACTGTGGTTTCCTTTTGGGAATGGTACTGGAAGATAAGGACGAGGGCAAGTAGACTTACATTTTATTTTCTACCCTGTGGTGCAGTTTTTAAAGTTTGCGAATGGTCCAAACATTACCGTAATTTAAGAAAATGAATATTAATTTCATCAGTAATTTTCCTTACATTTTTTAACATTAATAATGCAATAAATCTCTGAACTGTCTGCTCAGGATAAGAAATAATGTGTCCTGATGGGGTATTCTGAGATTGGTACACCTTTCCCAATGTGTCTCTTAGGAATGTCAGGGGTCAGACATGTGAATAATATTTTTCTTATTTATAATTAAGTTTTAAAATAATCCAATGTTTATAAGGCCTAAAAGAATAGGATGCTAAATATTCTTCCTTCTAACAGAGAAATTAAAATGGGACAATTTCTTTTGTTTCATTGCTGAAACACAACACTCATGATCGCAAGGTGAAGATGTTCTCTGGTCATTTGGCCCAGGTGGTAATGAGTCTCCGCAAATGCATCCAGGATTAAAAGCCTTTACTCTAACAGAACAGCTTGAAATTTACCAGATCAGAAGAAGTTATGGGACAAATACGAGAAACATAATTTATGATCTTAACTGTCTATCTGCATCCCTGAATATCTGTCAAGGAAGGGAGGCACCTGAGTGCCCGGAAGAGAGTTATCTGGGTGCTGTGACCTCAGTGTCACTCTGGAAGTTGAGAACCCATCTTAACTTCAGAGACTGCTGATTTAACAAAGTCCATTGGGTTGCTGTATGTTGCATTTCTTTTCTTAATAAATAATTTTTTCTTTGAAAATGTGCACGTATTAATTCGATATATTTTGCTCATATCCATCTACCGCTATTACTTTCTTCCAATTCCTCCTAGAGCCCAACACAATCTTCTTCCCAACTTCATGTCATTTTTGTTGCTATAAACACTCTGAGTCTAATTAATGCTCTCCACATGTGCATGGGTGTGAGCAACCTACCAGCTGCCACATCCACAAGGGAGAGAGATTCTCCCTCCCTCAGCAGCTTGTCCAACTGCCAAGCACCCCTCCTAGCAGGGTGAGGCCTCAAAGAGGCCCCCTCCGCCATCATGCTTAGACCTTTTGACTGTCTTCACCCATGCAAGCAAGTCTTGTTCAGGTAATCACAGCTGCTCTGAGTTGATGTGGGCAGAAGCCATGTCACGTCCGCAGAAGTCAGCATTTCACAGCTTTTCTCCCCCTCTCCAAATTCCACATTTTCTTTCCATCTCTTCCTTTTTCATCATGTTCCCTGAGCCTTTGATAGGGGTGGTTGATCTAGAAAATTCACCCACAGCTAAGCACTCGATTGCTTATGGGACCTTGGGACTTTGACCAGTTCTGAATCTCTGCATTAACCACCACCCAATGCAAACAGAAGCTTCTCTGGCCAAGTTGAGAGCAACACAAACCTATAGATATAATGTAAATATTTTCAGAGCAGTAGACAGTATGAACTTTTAGCAAAACCACAACAGTAGGTTCTTCCCTAAGGCCTATGATCACCCCAGTCATGGGCTTTGGGCCCAGTTAATAGTACCAGGCCTTAAAATCGTCCAATGTGGAAGCAGGCCCTCCATGCCCAATGAGAAAGCACTTGGTTGCCCTCATTACTATTATGACACTACGCCATGAGTGGGCACATCTTGCCAAGGAGATTAGTATTATAAAAGGCAGGGTTCAGAACTGGGTGAGACTACAGATGTCTTTTTCCGCCCCATCAGCCTGCAGAATACTTTCCGTCACTGTGGTAAAGCTAGTACAGCAGGCGAAAGTTTCCTGGTCAGTGCATCATGATGTGCTTTAAATGTCTTGTAACAAAGAAGTGTGGTATATTTAGCATTAGGGTCTTACCATCTAGTTGTTGTAGGTAACCAAGGGCAGTGGCAATGCTGCAGCAGCGATGGCCTGTGTTGTTTTGGTGCCTCGGGGGGTTCCCCATGATATTTAAAATGAGGGTTTTTTTTTTTTTTTTTATAAATAAATATTTTTATAATTACTTAAATTTCTATGAGAATTGCTAAAAACAGTGCTTGCTAGGTATCCTCAATTATATCTAGAATTAAAAGTTCACTAAGAGAAAGGCAAGGAAGTCTCTCTATCAGAACCTTTGTGGCACCTAGAAGGTAAGTTTCCATTAGGACTCATTATAACTAAGTTGTTACATGTATGGATCACAGAGGGGTTCGATGTTTTATGGCAATCTGAGGCTTTTCTTCCTTTGAATGTTCAGACAGGTCAGCCTTTCCGTTGCGACTTTTTGGTACATCCTACTAAATGCAAACCCTGTATTTTTTCTTTTTTAGCCGTTAAGTTGGTGACGTGTTGGGTCTGTTGGAAAAACCAAACAAATCTTTTGCCCATAGTTAGATTTTAAGATTTGAATTTGCAGGGTTTGAATCGAATAAGGTTTTCGTGTCTTTTGTATCCCCCCCCCCTTTTTTTTTAGCGTAATAGTCTCCAGAAGATAGTTGTATTAGACATGACTATAGGGTGGAGTNGGGAGACCCTATCTCGAAAAGACCAACAAAAAAAAAAAAACCAAAAAAAAAAAAGAAAAAAAAAAAAAAAAAAAAAAAAAAAAAAAAAAAAAAAAAAAAAAAAAAAAAAAAAAAAAAAGAAAGAAAGAAAGAAGAAGAAATACACAAAAGCTCAATAAAAAATTAAGGAAAAAAAAGAAACTCTAACCTGTTACAGAATAACTTCCCCTCCCCAGTCCTAGTAAACTTTATTTTGTTTTCTATCTCTATGAACTCATCCGTTCTATTTTCCTCATGTAAATACTTGTTGTATGTGGCTTATTAGGCATAATGTGTTCATGATTCATCCATGGATTCCTTTTAAAGGCTAAATACTGTTCCACAATAACCTGTAACACTTTTCATTTTATCCATTGATCTGTTGAAGAAGTTGAGTTCCTTCCATAATTTGGCTACTATTAATAATACTGTTACGAACTTTAATATACAAGTATATGTTCAAGTGCTTGCTTTTAATTCTTTTGGATATTTACTCTTACTTATGTTTAAGCTTCTCCTTCTTCTTGAACATTATTCTTCAAAAATCCCAGTTTATTTAACTCCCTCCCCAACTTGTTATTCTATCCACACCCCATACTTCAAGACTCTTTGAGTTGTTATTGAGTTTTTCATTTGTTCATTTGTTTTGTTTTTTTGAGATAAGGTCTATGAAGTTCAGTCTATCTTTGAGCTCTTGATCCTCCTGCCTCAGTCTTCCAAGTGTTGGAATTAGAGGGGTGCACCACACACCTGGCTCATACTTCAAACCTCTTCAATCCATGAGGGAATAACAGAAAAAAATACACCTGTTTCCAGTAGCTCCTTGTATTCACTAGACCTTTTTTTTTTTTTTTTTTTTTTTTTGAGACAGGGTCTCCCTGTAGACCCAATTGTCCTGAAACTCACTCTGTAGACCGGGCTGGCCTTGCACACACAAAGATCCACCTGCCTCTGCCCCCGAGTGCTAGGATTAAAGGTGTATGCCAACACACCTGGCTCCCTGGGTCTTCTTAGTTAATACTCAACACATTTGCATCTTTATTTGTTTATTATTTTATATATTCAATAAATATTTTGAGGATTTATTTTATGCCTGGTAGCAAGTGTTTTGGATACTTCAGTTAACAAAAGGAAGAGCTTTGACTTCATGAAATGCATATCCTACTTGTTGACTGTTTAGTCCCAAATTTACCAAAATAATTCCAAGAATGAGAAAAGGTAAGAAATATCAGTCATTCAACAATATAACTCCTGGGGCTGAAGAGATGGCTCAGCAGTTAAGAGCGCTGGCTGCTCATGCAGAGAACCTGAGTTCGGTTCCCAGCACCCACACGATGGCTAACAACCATTGGGTAACTTCAGTCCCAGGGAATCCAACACCTTCTTCTGACCTCTGCAGGCAGTACATGACATGGATGCACTTACATACATGCAGGCAATATACTCACACACATAAAATAAAAATAAATAAAAATATTTAAAAGAATACAACTCTGGAGAGATGGCTCAGTGATTAAGAGCACTGGTTGTGGGCTGGAGAGATGGCCTAGCGGTTAAGAGCACTGACCGCTCTTGCAGAGGACCCGGGTTCGATCCCCAGCACCCACATGGCGGCCGAGAACCATCTGAAACTCCAGTTCCAGGAGAACTCCAGTTCCAGGGGAATCCGACACCCTCTTCTGACCTCCGTGGCATTGCACGACATGGGTGCACAGACTTGCATGTAGACAGTACATTCATACACATACCGAAATAAATAAAAATTAATAAAAAAAAATTTTTTTTAAAGAGCACTGGTTGCTTTTGCAGAGGACCTGGGTTTGGTTCCCAATATCCACACGTGGCTAAGAATTATCCCTACCTCCAGATCCAGGGGATCCAACACCCATTTTGGGTCTCCATGTGTATTGTATGACATGGGTGCACTTGGATACATGTAGACAAATCACTCATACATACAAAAATATTGAAACAAATAAATCAAAATAATTAAAGAAAGAATGCAACTCTTATATTTGAGTGAATCGATGAAGATCTGACCCTTCTGAAAATATTCCGGTCCTTCAGAAGGATGTGAGTGATAATTTGATCCTTTCTTCTCCATCCTAAGGAAAAGATAAAACACAGGTAAGCGGTGGGATGAGGAAGAGGCAAGAGAAGAAAGCACCTCATTCCAGTGTGAGTGCTGCAGGCCTTGTTAAGTCCCATTTCCAGAGCAAGCTGCTGTAACCCTTCATCATGACCTTAGAAAGGCAACTCCCTGGTGTTCCACCCAGCACTGTAGTAGATGACAGGGCCTCAAAGCCCACTGAGGATTCCTAAGGACGTTTTGATTCTCTGTAGTTGGAAAAGATGACTGCTTCATCTAAAGGCATACCCTACCACACTTTTAGACACAAAAGACTATTCCGTGCCATCTTTTAACATACACTGCTACATCCTCAAACTGTTTCATAAAGAGCCCTGACTTTGCAGGCTCTGAAGCCACTTGAGAAACATCAGTGCCCTTCTAAACTAGTGCATTAAGCTTTTCTAAAATGTGTGTTCTATAACTGGTGTCAACTCTAAAGTCTTGCTTGAGTGCGACCCCAGCTAGCCTCTCAACAGCACGGTACAGGGTTGTACTGTCTTTTCAAGGCACCAGTTAAATTTTTCTGAGAACCAAACAGGTGTCAAAAGTACAAAGTGACATTGCAAAGTGATCTTAAAGAAGTGTGCCTTTCTAGTTTGAGGAACTGGTGCCAAAGGAGCAAAGAAATGGTTACATTCAATGACACATACCAGGGTTAATCCTTCTACCAACACCAGCCAGACCTGCCAGAATCAGCATAATATATTCTAATGCCCTGACAAGTTGACTGGAAATGAACCCTAGCAAAGCAAGCAGAAACATGTCCATCAATACAACACTGTGCACGAGTGTTTACTGGATTTACCTCAAAGCCTAGGAACAGATAGAATGAGATTTTATTGAGTCTCTTTTTCTATTTCTGTTTTCTCTTCAGCCATCTTCCCAAATGCAAATTCTATCTAACCTGATTTTTTTTTCCCCTAAGACAGTGATGCTCTTTAAGTGTTGGGCTGGAGAGATGGGTCAGTGGTTAAGAGCACTGACTGCTCTTGCAGAGGACCTGGGTTTGATTACCAGCACCCATATGGTGGCTAACAATCATCTGTAACTCCAGTTCCAGGGGATCCAACACCATCTTCTGACCTCCATGGGCATTGCACAACACAGGTCCACTCACATGCAGACAATACACTTAGACACTAAAATAAAAATAATAAAATATAATTTGGGGGCACTGAAGAGATGGCCTAGTGGTTAAGAGCACCGACTGCTCTTGCAGAGGACCTGGGTTCAATCCCCAGCGTCCACATGGCAGCTGAGAACCATCTGTAACTCCAATTCCAGGAGAACTCCAGTTCCAGGAGAATCCATCACCCTCTTCTGATCTCCATGGCATTACACAACACAGGTGCACAAACCTACATGCAGACAGTACATTCATACACATAAATAAAGAAATAAAATTCAAAAATAATAACAAAATATATTTTTTAAATACACTAAGTGTGATATCTTCAGGCAGGTGAGTTTAAGTCAATGACTGACTATTCAAATTAATTTGAAAGTATGGGTTATCCTCAAGAGAATATTTATAATGTAAAATTCTCCCTGAAGGGACTTCAAGGAATGATAATATATGCTACAATATTCAAGGAAGAGGATCCCTCAACTGGTATGAAAGTATTACATAGAAAAGGTGATCTAAGTTGTACTGAATGTCCAATTACAAATTACTCTGTGTCAACAGTGCACATTTAGCTAAGTTAGTTAACTCATATATTTGTTAAGCATTAATAAGAATCAAGTGAGTGTAAACCTCCAGGAACTCATATGAAGAAGGTCCTGGAGCCTCCTTCCCTCTTGGCAACCTTTATTTCTATCTTCTTGCTCTGTGCCTGTGTTGATCTGTTACATCACTCTCAGACATCCTCTTCCTTTCCTGGCTTTCATCCACCTTTGGGTGGGCTTCTACTGGTGTTTTTTTGCACCCAATCTTTGGACTACCTGCTTTCAAACCCACAGACTAACTACAAGTTAAGCATCCCTAATCTGAAAATTTGCAAGCGTAAATGTTCTCAAATCTATAACATTTGGAATACTGACATGCCACCATAAGCAGAAATTCCACATCAGACCATAGTCAAAACACAGGAACACTAAAAATACAACAAAATTACTTCTAGGCTATGAGAATGTACATATAAAATATAGATGTTGAGAGTTGGAATACATTTAATAATATATATGTGAAAATATCCCCCAAATCTGAAAAACGGAAAATCAGGAAAAAAAGTGTGGTGTCAAGCATATTGGAAAAGGAATATTCAACCTGAACATTGCCCAGGACAGCCACTGACCCTTTAGTCAATAACCTCAGTGGACCTGCCCATGCGGCTCCACTTTAAAAGGAGACAACGGCCAACTTTCCACATTCTGTAATCCAAACTGTACCACCGAGGGTGAGGCCTGCAGCACTGGGGAGACAGTGAGCGATGTTTCTACACAGAGAGTGAATGAGACTGGAGTTTATCCTGGCCATGGTTTAAAATCAATAATTGTATTTCTCCACAAATCTACCTGTAACACGGGTTGTGTGGCCAAGTGATGTGTCTACATTGAAACTTGACCTTTTAGTGTAGAAGACCCTTTATTGTACAATTTCTTAAAAATTCTGTTTTCATCTCTGTCACTATCACCATCGCTCCATTCAGAACCAGACATGTGATCCCCACAGTAATTACTAGTGATGTGGTGAATCTCAGAGACTTTTGTATATACCTTTCCTTCCACATAAACACCCCTTGTCCTCAGTTTTCTTGCCTTAATTTGTGAACACATCTGAGGGGCTGGACCATCACTGTCAGGGAGCCTTCTCTTTCACTACGCTGTCATCAGGACTGTCTTCATCTCCACTGTGCCTCTCCTAGAGTCATGCACTGTTCACACATCCTCCTTTGCTGGAGTAAGCTCCTTAGGGACAGGTGTACCAAATTTTTAATACTCTGTCCTAATATCTGCCTAGAACAGAGAAGTACTCAACAAATGTTTATAGAATGAATGTTTTCCTATTTCCTGTGCCTTCTCTCACTTAATCCTCACAGGGCTGTATTTCCTTATGCAAATGAAGAAACTAAAGCTTATCTTTTCTTGGCTAATTATCTGGCTTAGGAAACACAATTACTGAATGACAGGTGCTTGCTGAACTCCATTCTCTTTCCATCACATCAGCCTTCTACAACCTGGGACCAACCTTAGTGATGAAGCATATGGTTAACCCCAAGTGACTTAACCTCTCACTAAAGGTTTCTAGACCTTAAAAATCAGGATATACCGTACATTTCTACCTTTAACTGGTACCTTTGAAAGGAGACAGGACTTGTAACTGTAGAATGGAGAAAGTTCAATTTTGTGCTCTTGTAACATAGAATTTCCACTCAGTAGTACAATAAATAGAGGGAGGGCAAGTAGGTGGAGAAGAGATGACAGGAGGGAAAAAAAAGGAGCAAAATAAATTAGATAATAATGGTTATAGGATCAAACAGCTAAGACAGCTTGTGACCAAAACCATCATGACCCCATAATTCAATAAAAAGGCTCCTTTCTGCAGACAGTGGAACTTGTCAATCAAGGCTTCATAAAGCTTTCCTTTTAGCACGATCACACAATTGCTCTATTTTTCTCTTGCAGTCTCCTTTGTACGGCTTTGGGACTGTATGCTTAGAGTTCTGTGGTAACTTACAGAAGCAAAGATCTCTCTGAAATTAGAGAACCCAAGGAGTGTTGTAGACACCCATCACCAGGGTTAACTGAAAATTGTTGGGTTTTTTTTTGAAAACTGTTTTTTTAAAACCAATGCTTTACCATAATACATTGCCTAAGTCCAAAGCGTGCAAAGTGTGTGTGTGTGTGTGTGTGTGCGCACACGTGTCCATGTTTGTGTATGTGTGTGTGTGCCTGTGTACATGCACACATGAGTGAATGTGTTTGTCTGTGCACACGTATTGTACTTTTGGTCTGGACAGAGATGCTAATGTTGAGACAGAGATAAGCTGCGAAATAGTATTATCCAGAAATTAATAAATATTGACATGTCTAATAATACTTTAGCCTCAGCTAATCCTATAATTGGCTCCCACAGTACTGTGTCTAATCATGCAGAGGCCTGAACTGCTAGCAAGCCTCCCTCAGCACCCAACTTCCTGATGTGGGTGGGATACCGAGTAAATGCTGAACCAACATATCTCTATTGCAAGATAGCACACAACTGTGTGTGCTATCTATACTCTATTGATTCAGTTATTAATGCCAGAATTGTGCTCTTGCCATGGATTTCATATACAAATTAGAATACATTTCTTTTGCCTGTTGGAAAAGAATCAAAGTTAAAATCTACATAACCAGTTTCATGGTTACCCCATTTTAAAGTAGAACAATTCTACTATATCCTTCTTCATAAATTATTTTTAAAGCTGTTCAAATGGATAATATCTTAGCATGGTTTATAAAACTTGCAATGGGCATGCCTTTTAAAAAAATCAAAACTATATTTTCCCTATCTCAGTAGCTTCTGTTTCTTAAATGTTTTTCATAACAGAAGAAAGGATATGAAAAACACATCTTCATTTTCTGACTATGAGTCCAGTGAGGACTTTTTAGTTTACACCACTCATCTACACAATGACTATAAAAGAACATGTTATTAAGATTCTTTTGGCTGTAAGTAACAAAAAAACCTGTCAAGACTATAAAGAATTTGTCATTTCGGTTCATAAAAGGTCCAGAAGCAGAGCTGTAGCAGAGTCATAAATTGTCCATGGTCATCATGGCTGCAGATTCCTCCCATATTTTCTTCTTATGGCTTTGACTTCCTTGGTTGTCCTCAAATTGGCTCTGCCTTGAGCAGGTGGGGGGGGAGATGGGGACAGGGATGGGGATGGGGAGAAAGGGACAGCTAGACCATTTTAGCAGTCCAGAGGACATAACAATGACTGCTATCTTCAAGGGGTCCCATCTTATCCTTGAAGAAAACTTCCTACAGCTTAAACACCAATTTTTCCCCGATTAGTCGAATTATATCACATGGCCACATTAAAATCAACTGTGAGCAGAAGTTATGAATTACTGTGATTGGCCAATTCCATCTCCAAGCACTGGCTTTAAAAATCATGAGCTCTCGGGAGGAGAAGGTAAGATATACCTGTCCCATTTATGCCTGCATACTCCACAGTGTCTTATTCTCCAAATATTGGCCTTTTATGGGTCTCTGTTTAATGGCATCTGCTATAACAACCTTTACTGCTGAAAGTTCAGAGACACACTAATCTATGTTTATAACAAACCTCATCATTTCAGTTTTCTTTAAGTGTGTAATACCTAGTAAATTGACCAAAAATGCAGGCATAGTTCTATATGCAAGAATATTTGGAAAATAAAAATAGGACTCAATGGGGGAAAAGAATACAAAGTTTGGTGGCTAAGAAAGTGAATGTGATGTATCCAAACAGATTTAGAGGATGGAGGAAAATAATTAAAATACATTGTACAAAATTCTCCAAGGATAAATAAAAGTTAAAATTTTTCTGTAATCTAGAATTTTTAATATTAACAGGCTAAAAATATGAAGTATTACCTTTAAATTCATTGTTAATGATGATTTCTATTATTTTCTGTTTCTATTATGAATAAATCATGTATGTTTGCAAAAAAAAATCATGAGCTCTGAAACTTATGACAATGTGGGGGAAGCTAGACATTTTAATAACTGAATTACATATTTAAAAAGGAGAAATAAGTAATGGGTAATCAAATATTTCTACAATGTGGTCACTATATACATTGATTTGTAGTGTACTAACAAATGTTTCCTGGATGAACTCCCTGTGATGTACATTATTCTACTCAGCAGAACTCCACAGTGAGAGAAGGCAGATGCTGTCCCCATCCTCACTCTGCAGGACATTTTGTCCTTGTTCACATCTGGCATATCGACAAAGCTGGAAGGAGCCACACAGGTCGAATATCATAACACTCCCATTTTATGGCAAGGAGGCAGAAGCCTGTGATAGAAAGTTATTTGCTCATCCAAAGATACACCCGATTTCTTTGTTACCTGTCATTTGCATTTTGTGACACCAATTATTCTCGATGCAAAAGATTTTTATGCGTATGAATAGAATATGTCACATGCCAGCCTAAAGTATGTCTAATATTTTTAGAGAGAACTATTTATAGAATGATTCACTACAGGATTCACTTAGATATGGCAATAAGACAAAATTTGTCCACAATCTCTTCTGGAAGCAATCTCTTATGAATCATGAAAATTCAAGTTTCTTGCTATTATATCCTATTCCACTCTCTTTTCATGAGCTCTCTGCAGTGTCAGTCAGCTCCTAGGGTGGTTAGGGTACCCCAGTCAGGGCCTCAGTGGACTCATTAGGAGTCAGTCCTTCAAGGATGAAGCCATTTGTATACCCCTCTCTTCTGCATACTAGTAGATAAGAAATGCCTGCACCTATACATTTTGTCTATAGACTCTGGGATCCATATGAAGGTTATACCCGGAAAGATTCAGAGCCACCTGTAATTAGGGGTTATCTGGACATGAAAGCCCCATTGGGTGTGGTCAAGTCTGTGATGGAAACCTTACTGTTTATGCCAGTGGCTATCAGTGATCACACCTTTATGAATTTATCATACAGATAGTCATGGAAGCACACAAAGGCAAATGTGCAAGGTTGTCCTGTTGCAACATTACTTATAAAATGCAGAAACTGGAAACAATCTTAGTGCTAAATATATCACAGCACATTCTTGAACATCCAAGGAATAATAAAAGGAGAGATTTCAAAATAAACCTTAGCAGAAAGACTCCAGTCCAGAACAATGCATATGGCATAGAACTGTACGTAAGAAATAGACAAATGGCTCAGTGGTTAAGAACACTTGCTGCTCTTCCAAAGGACCAGAGTTCAGCTCACAGCCACATGTAACTCCCACTGCAGGGGATCTGATGCCTTCTTCTGGCCTCCATGGACACCTGCACATATTACACACACACACACACACACACACACACACACACACACACACACACACAGAGAAATAAAAAAAATAATTTGTAAAAATAAATAGAATGGGGCTGGAGAGATGGCCTAGCAGTTAAGAGCTCTGACTGCGCTTGCAGAGGACCCAGGTTCGATCCCCAGCACCCACATGGCAGTTGAGAACCGTCTTTGACTCCAGTCCCAGGGGAATCCAACGCCCTCTTCTGACCTCTGCGGCATTGCACGACATGGGTGCATAGACCTACATGCAGACAGTACATTCATACACATAAAAAATAAACAAATAAATAAACAAATAAATAAAATAGAATGAATGTGTATTGACATGTAATTTAATAAGCAAAAATGTTTCTACATAAGATTAGCTTACTATAGCCTAAGGGTCAAATCTGGCCCACCACATGTTTTGTATGCTATGAATACTGTATTTATATATATCTACTCATCTACAGCATATATATATGTACAAGTGAACTATATGCACATATATATAAATGTGTGCCTAATATATAACATTGCCTATAGTGGTATCTACATATTTATTAATACATAACACAAGTGTCTAAAAATATGTGACTAATAACTGCTTCTATTTTAAAGTTAAATATTGTACTGCTGACTTCATCACATTTTCTGGCCCATTATTCCTGTACTCCTTAGGATTTATTTTATTTTTAATTAACAAACACATATGTGGTACAATATAATATATAGTAGAGTGACCAAATCAGGGCAAGTAGCATGTCCATTGTCTCAAATATGATTATCCCAAATGTTTTCTATTTTTCTCTTAGCTGTAGAGAAGCATGCAATACACAGCACAGTCACTTTGCCATGCTTTGCACCTCATCCACTCCTACTACTATATCATTTAACAGTTGAAAAAAATTAACAGAAGAGTGATCTCAAAGGATAACCCAATTTTGTGAGAAATACATGGGATTCAAATTTCTCTGTCTATAAATAAATATCTCTCAGAACACATATTCTGGGTAGTATTTGGCTGCTTCTGTGCAACTCTGGTAGATGTGAGTAGTTGCGATGTAGACTTAATGGTCCACAGAGAGTAATATAGGTATCAGCTGACCCTCTACAGAACCAGGCTGCTGATCTCTGCTACAGAAGGGTGTGGATCAGGACTGTGGTTTCCTTTTGGGAATGGTACTGGAAGATAAGGACGAGGGCAAGTAGACTTACATTTTATTTTCTACCCTGTGGTGCAGTTTTTAAGTTTGCGAAATGGTCAAACATTACCTAATTTAAGAAAATGAATAATTAATTCATCAGTAATTTTCTTACATTTTTAAATTAATAATGCAATAAATCTCTGAACTGTCTGCTCAGGATAAGAAATAATGTGTCCTGATGGGGTATTCTGAGATTGGTACACCTTTCCCAATGTGTCTCTTAGGAATGTCAGGGGTCAGACATGTGAATAATATTTTTCTTATTTTATAATTAAGTTTAAAATAATCACTTATGTTCTAAGGCCTAAAAGAATAGGATGCTAAATATTCTTCCTTCTAACAGAGAAATTAAAATGGGACAATTTCTTTTGTTTCATTGCTGAAACACAACACTCATGATCGCAAGGTGAAGATGTTCTCTGGTCATTTGGCCCAGGTGGTAATGAGTCTCCGCAAATGCATCCAGGATTAAAAGCCTTTACTCTAACAGAACAGCTTGAAATTTACCAGATCAGAAGAAGTTATGGGACAAATACGAGAAACATAATTTATGATCTTAACTGTCTATCTGCATCCCTGAATATCTGTCAAGGAAGGGAGGCACCTGAGTGCCCGGAAGAGAGTTATCTGGGTGCTGTGACCTCAGTGTCACTCTGGAAGTTGAGAACCCATCTTAACTTCAGAGACTGCTGATTTAACAAAGTCCATTGGGTTGCTGTATGTTGCATTTCTTTTCTTAATAATATTTTTTTCTTTGAAAATGTCACGTATTAATTCGATATATTTTGCTCATATCCATCTACCGCTATTACTTTCTTCCAATTCCTCCTAGAGCCCAACACAATCTTCTTCCCAACTTCATGTCATTTTTGTTGCTATAAACACTCTGAGTCTAATTAATGCTCTCCACATGTGCATGGGTGTGAGCAACCTACCAGCTGCCACATCCACAAGGGAGAGAGATTCTCCCTCCCTCAGCAGCTGTCAACTGCCAAGCACCCCTCTACAAAGGGTGAGGCCTCAGAGGCCCCTCCCCATCCATGCTAGACTTTTGACTGTCTTCACCCCATGCAAGCAAGTCTTGTCAGGTAATCACAGCTGCTCTGAGTTGATGTGGGCAGAAGCCATGTCACGTCCGCAGAAGTCAGCATTTCACAGCTCTTCTCCCATCCAACAATTCCCACATTCTTTCCATCTCCTTTTCCATCATGTTCCCTGAGCCTTTGATAGGGGTGGTTGATCTAGAAAATTCACCCACAGCTAAGCACTCGATTGCTTATGGGACCTTGGGACTTTGACCAGTTCTGAATCTCTGCATTAACCACCACCCAATGCAAACAGAAGCTTCTCTGGCCAAGTTGAGAGCAACACAAACCTATAGATATAATGTAAATATTTTCAGAGCAGTAGACAGTATGAACTTTTAGCAAAACCACAACAGTAGGTTCTTCCCTAAGGCCTATGATCACCCCAGTCATGGGCTTTGGGCCAGGTTTATAGTACCAGGCCTAAATCTCCATGTGGAACAGGCCTCATAGCCAATGAGAAAGCACTTGGTTGCCCTCATTACTATTATGACACTACGCCATGAGTGGGCACATCTTGCCAAGGAGATTAGTATTATAAAAGGCAGGGTTCAGAACTGGGTGAGACTACAGATGTCTTTTTCCGCCCCATCAGCCTGCAGAATACTTTCTGTCACTGTGTAAACTAGTCAGCAGGGAGAGTTTCCTGGTCAGTGCACATTGAGTGCTTTATGTCTTGCATTCAAAGTGAGTGGTGTCTTTAGCAATAGGGTCTTACCATCTAGTTGTTGTAGGTAACCAAGGGCAGTGGCAATGCTGCAGCAGCGATGGCCTGTGTTGTTTTGGTGCCTCGGGGGGTTCCCCATGATATTTAAAATGAGGGTTTTTTTTTTCAAAGAATACTCTAAAATAATTACTTAAATTTCTATGAGAATTGCTAAAAACAGTGCTTGCTAGGTATCCTCAATTATATCTAGAATTAAAAGTTCACTAAGAGAAGGCAAGGAAGTCTCTCATATCAGAACCTTTGTGGCACCTAGAAGGTAAGTTTCATTAGGACTCATTATAACTAGTTGTTACATGTAGGATCCACAGAGGGGTTCGATGTTTATGGCAATCTGAGGCTTTTCTTCCTTTGAATGTTCAGACAGGTCAGCCTTTCCGTTGCCACTTTTTGGTACATCCTACTCAATGCAAACCTGTATCTTTTCTTTCTCAGCCGTTAAGTTGGTGACGTTTTGTCCTGTTGGAACAAACAAATCTTTTCCCATAGTTAGTTTTAAGATTTGAATTGCAGGGGTTTGATGAAAAGGTTTCATGTC
>VZQC01013120.1:353371-415856 GCA_009823505.1 Rhizomys pruinosus
CGTCTAAAAAAAAAAGGGGGGGGATAGAAAGACACGAAAAAAAACAAAAAAGCAGAGAAAGATGCAGAAAACTTATGGCAGAATGCATGTTTTGGGATGGGTAGGGGTGGGGTGGGGGGAAGGGAAAGGGATATATGACTGAACTGAATTGGAAAATGATGTATGAAATACACAAAGCATCAATTAAAAAAAAAAGATCTTTCTCAAAAAAAAAAAAAAAAAGTTCACTAAGAGAACCTTGAAATTTAGCCTTAGAATAACTCAGAAACCTACGTGGGACACATACAAGAAATGCAACCCATGGTCATAGCTGTCTACCAGAAAATAGCCTTAATGGGAAAATCATGGCCTTAAAGAAAATAATGTAACGTAAAGAAGTCTTGCAGGAGAGATGGCCATTGAGAACACAGGTCTTTTGGAGGACCAGGGATTGGTTCTCAGCACCCTCGAGGTGGCTAACAATGGTCTGTGGCTCCAGTTCCAAGGGATCTGATGCCCTCTTCTGACCTCTGAGCAAGCAATAGCCTTATACACATAAAATTTCAATATATAGATTGAAAAAAGATGTACCGAGTGAACAGAGCAGGCTGGTTTTCTGTGACAAACTTCTGGAGGATGCCCCTTTGTATGCTCCCTCCCTCACCCCCATTGCCTTCACGAACACTGGTGAATTTTTTTAACTTGACTTATTTCCAAATTATAGGAAAGAGTCACTGAGAGGAAATGTGAAAAGTAACTGGTGAACACATAGCAAAAGGGAAATTTAAGAGGACAGCGCACTAACGCACTCTGCCTTTCCGATACTCATAGCTGCATCTCAATTTTACCTCACTCCCCTCAGCCCAGTACCAATTCAGACATGGAACAAACTGCTCACTTGTATGGTACCTAACCCTTAAGTCAGATGGAAGCTGTGTGGAGATGGGGGAAGAGGACAGCAAAACATAGTCCCCAGCAAAGACCTGAAGATTTGGGGAAGAACTTGATCCCTTGGGATCCCTGAACTCCAGGTGGATAGCTGACCAGGGTGAGTGCTCCCAAACCTTAGTCAGGCTCTAAGGCCCAAAGCACAGAGGAGAGGAAAGGCTGGACTGCCGGCTGGGGCTGGGCTTCCTTTGTTCTTCCCCCTTCCTTATGGGATCAGAGGGGACTGATCATTTCTCATCACAGCCCAGCCAGCTGTCAGAGTCAGACCCCCCCCAATCTCTGTCACTTTCACCACTGCACCCCACCTTAACCCCCAGCAAAGCAGCTGAACTCCCATCGAGCAGCAAAGAAAAATAATCAGCTTCCAGTGCAACTCAGCAACCACAAAGAGGAAAAATAAACAACGATCCCTTGCCTGGCCCCTGGTGAAAAAAAGCTGACTGGACCAAGCAGAGGGAAACCTTTGAAAAAAATGTAAAAGCAGTGATCCTACTTACTGTCTCGGTACAAACAGCATGTTCCAATACGTCCTGCAGATGCCTGAAACCATGGGTAGCATCAAACGATGTATATATATTCTGTGGCTTTTCCTAAATATACATACAAAAATAGCAATTATAAATCAGGCACAACAAAATATTAATAACTACCAATAAATAAAACAATTATAATGATATATATATAGTGTGTGTGTGTGTGCGTGTGTGTGTGTGTGTGTGTGTGTGTATGGTGTGTGTGGTGCTGGTTACTGAACTCAGGGTTGTATGCATTAAGCAAATGCTCTGCCACTGAGCAACATCCCCAACTGGCTGCTATAACAATATAAACTATAATAAAATTTATTTAAAATTTATAAATTTTCTTACACTACAGATTTTTTTGGTCTTTTTCAGACAGGGTCTCTCTGCAGCCCCAACTGTCCTGGAACTCTCTATATAGACCAAGCTGGCCTTGAACTCACAGAGATACACCTGCCTCTGCCTCCCAAGTACTGGGATTAAAGGTGTGTGCCACCACACCCAGCTATATTACAGATTTCTATGTAATATTTTGGTTCTACAAATGACCTTGGGTAACTAAAACCACTAATGTGAAACTGTGGACTAGCAGAAGGAACTGCAATGAGAGAAAAACTAAAGATTCAAGCTGAATACAAGAGGAAAAGACTCCTTAGACTACATTGTCAGTTTTTATTTTTTTATTTTATTTATTATTTTTATGTGTATGAGTGTACTATCTGCATGTAGGTTGGTGTACCCGTGTCATGCAGTGCCGCAGAGGTCAGAAGAGGGCATCAGATTCCCCTGCAACTGTAGTTAAAGACGGGTCTCAGCCACCATGTGGGTGCTGGGAATTGAACCTAGGTCCTCTGCAAGAGCAGTCGGCGCTCTTAACCGCTGAGCCATCACTCCAGCCGCCACATTGTCAGTTTTTAAAAACTCAGTAGATTCATTCAAGGAGATCACTATTGATACTCAGATTCACTGGCCTTGCCTAGACTATCAAAAAAGATCAATAAGGAAGATCATAAGGCAACTGTCACAGAGGAAAGGAGGCTAGACCCAGGAAATGAATGTGCCAACAGAGGAGTCCCTACAAGACAAAGGGGAGGATATGGAGGGGAAACAAAGCACAAGTGCCCTGAAAAAAATCTGAATTTTCAAATCAAAAACATCTCCTAGATTTTAGATTATATTATTGAAAGATAAAATATCTGTATATCTACATTCTGTCAAAAATTTCCAAACTCCAAAAATACAGAGAAAGATCTCAAACCCTTCTAATCAGAAAGAACAATTATCTTAAAAGGAAAGAAAATTCTATGACTAGAAAATCTTCAGGCAGAAAAAGAAAAAAAAATGTCATAAATTTCTATCAGAAGTACAACTGATATGATAAATTGATATAAGATTTTACATAGAAAATATGATAAGGAAATGGTGGATACAAGGTAAAACAGCACAGTTGCCTGTAGTATGGTTAAAATTGTTTTACAATGTACATACAGAAGACAGAATAAGTAAGTGTGATAACAATATTGAGGTGGAAGTAGCCTTAGAATGGCTGGGCCCTTTCACTCTGTGGAGGGGGGCTTCCACCTTATTTTTGGAAATAGGGTCTCGGGCTGGAGAGATGGCCTAGCGGTTAAAAGCACCAACCGCTCTTGCAGAGGACCTGGGTTCGATCCCGAGCACCCACATGGTGGCTGAGAACCATCTTTAACTCCAGTTCCAGGGGAATCCAACACCCTTTTCTGACCTCTGCAGCATTGCACAACACGGGTGCACAAGCCTACATGCAGATGGTACATTCATATACATACAAAAAGGTAAATAAAATTTTAAAAAATATTAAAAAAAAAAAAGGAAATAGAGTCTCTCACTGAACCTGAAGCTTGCTGTTTTGACTAGGCTGGGTTGCCAGCAAGCTTTCAAAATCCACCTGACTACACCCCCAATGCAGGCATTGGAAGTATAGGCTTTCACGTAAGGGAAGGAGATCTGAATTCTGTGCAAGGGCACAATCACAGCAATTTCTCTTGCCTGCTGTGCTATCTCCCCAGGTTTAAAAATAAAAATTTGGGATTTTTTTAGCTTTCTATTTACTGTTCATGTATACTACTCTCCTTCCACCATGTGTGTTCAAGGGATGGAACTTAGGCTATCAGTCTTGGTGGCAAGTGCTTTTGTCCACTGAGCCATCTCGAAGGCCCCCTCGTGATATAAGACTTTATGTGGTCATTTAAAATAACCATTAAAATGATTCTGCACTTCCAAAGAAAAGCTTGGATACAAGGTAAAACAGCACCTCATAAAGTGATTCATAAACCATCTTTGTTTTAAAACAAGTAACATGGAAAAGTCATGCTTCTAAATTGTGAACACTAAGGAAAGTTCACACAGCACATCACCAGATGACTCAGCTCTAGGATCAATGTGTCGATATTAGGCCTTCAGATTGATATTGCCAGGGGCAAGGATTTGCCCTAAAACTTGCAAGATCGATAATTTTCTTCTTGCATAGAATAAATAAATTTTTAAAAAGGTCTTGATGCCCTTTTTTGCCTGAGTGTTTGAGAAGACTCAGACCAAAGTTCTGGTAAAATCCTCTCCTCCTCTTCATCATGCGGTGAGGTGCCTATCCTAATAAGGCTCTTCTTTTTTTTAATTTTTTATTTCCGTCTGTGTATGAATGTGTTGTCTGCATGCAAGTCTGTGCACCCGTGTCGTGCAATGTCGCGGAGGTCAGAAGAGGGTCTCGGATTCCCCTGGAACTGGAGTTCTCCTGGAATTGGAGTTTCAGATGGTTCTCGGCCTCCATGTGGGTGCTGGGGATCGAACCCGGGTCCTCTGCAAGAGCGGTCGGCGCTCTTAACCACTAGGCCATTTTAATTTTTTATTTACTAATTTTATGTGTATGAGTGTTCTGCTTGCATGTATGTAAGTGCACCCATGTCATGCAGTGACCGTGGAGGATAGAAGAGGGTGGTGGGTGCCCTGGAACTGGAGTTATGGACAGTTGTTAGATGCCATGTGGGTGCTGGGATTCAAACCCAAGTCTCCTGCAAGAACAGCCTGTGCTCTTAACCCCCGAGCCATCTCTCCAGGCCCCTAATCATCAGGCTTTCCAATGCAGAGTATCAGAAGCCAGGCTGGCACTCTTAGGCAGGCCCTGGTGCTGCAAGGAAGCAATGTCAGCAGGTCATGTGATGAAATGAGATGCAGTAAGCCCATTCCACTATCACGTCTGAGCACGCTCAAAAACAGTCACTGGGAGCAGTCTCTCTCTCTCTCTCTCTCTCTCTCTCTCTCTCTCTCTCTCTCTCTCTCTCTCTCTCTCTCTCTCTCTCTCTCTCTCTCTCTCTCTCTCTCTCTCTCTCTCTCCAGTTGACAGACTGCAGCTTCTTCCAATCACAGTGTTTGCCACACTTCATCCCTTCTGCCTTCTGGATCAATCCAGATGCACCGTGAGAATTGTCCAAATGCCTGATTGTACTCAATCCAGAGCAAGCTCCTTCTTCCTCGAGCTTTCCTCCAAATCGGCCCACGTACATTCAAACCATGTCCTGTGAACCCTCCACACTTTATTTCCATTCTTTCCACATGTTCATCCCCTTCAAGGCACCATGCCAAGAGCCCAAGTCATTTTGACTCCAGGTGTCTTCCTGGTGGCCTTTGACTTTAGAGCACTGATAGATGGAATAGTGCCTTTGGTCACCTTGAGAGCAATCACTCAAAATTTAGCGTGTGACTGAGAATGGCTTGTCAATCCATGCCCTTTCTAAACACACTACTTATAGTTATGGAGTCTTTTTCAAAACCAGTTCATCACTCATTCTCCAGTAATATCAAAAGCTCAGTGGAAACAACATATAACTTATCCATCCATCTAAGGAGAACATCAATGACTTCTGTGCCTCAATCCTACTATGTGGCAACTGTTATGGCTTAATGGGGTCTTCCCCCAAAAGGCTCATGCATTGAAGGTATGACTTCCAGTGTTCACTCTAGAGCTTGTGGGAAGTGATGAAATTGTCAGGACTTGAGCCTACCTAATTCAAAACTTGATGGATTCATAGTGCAAGAGCACTACTGGAAGGGGTGAAAAGTAAGAAGTGATGCCTATTTGGCAGAAGAAGATGGCTGGATGTGTGCCCTGTGGAGATGTGCCTTGGTCCTGGGCCCTTGCCTTCTCGTTCCTCCCAGCTACCATTAGGTTAACAACTCTGCTCCACCATCCCCTCCTGCCATCATGCGCCGCCTCACTACAGACCCAGAGATGATGGGGCTGCCGGCGACAATGGGCAGAAGCCTAGGAAAGCATGAAGCATCTATCTCCCCTCCTCGACTCTGTTTCCCTCAGATGTTTGTCACAGCAGTGGCAAGTTAATTAACATGACATCTGGAAATATGCCCTTGCTCAATTACACTTTTGTGTGATTCTGTGAGAACATTCACCCAGTCTGATCACTGGCAAGGTGCTGAAGACGTCATTCATTATGTAAACTGTAGAATGCCCAGAAGAAATGTAGTTCTTGACAATACCAGAACAGTTATCCTTCTCCTGAGCAATCAGTTTGTTTCCATTTTATACACAGTGTAAGTGTAAAGTTTTTCTATTTTCAGATGGTTTCTCAAAGCAAGACAAATCTGCAGCATTTCGGCTGTTTGTCTCCATCCCAGCTCTTTTATAGCTTTGCCATTGTTTCCCTTTTTTTCTGGTGTTGAAATTACATTTTCTTTCTGCATTTTATGACTTGTGTAAACTACTTCAGTTTTTTAATTGGGTAGACTGTAAAAAAAAAAAAAAAGAAAGGAAAACCAAACCTCAAATAGTTTGGTACAAATTATAAATCAGGGTGAGCTTGTAAAAGAAGATGAGCAGTCAGGAACTGGGCTGTGAGGGCCAAGGGAGTGGAGGAGCAAGGTGGAGCACCCCAAGCTGGAGGAGCGGAGCCCTACTATGAGAATACAGTAGAGCATGTGAGAGATGCAGAGAACAAGGCAGTAAGGAGATGTGCCTGACTGCCGTGCAGGATGCAAGATGCAGAACAGGCAAGGTGATGGCAGAAACAAGAAGCAGGAGCTTGGGCTTGATGTGAGTCATCTCTGGCCTGTCACAGACACAATTTGTCACTCCACATTTAGGAGTCAGCAATAAAGGTTGCGGAAAGGTTGGTATTCATTCATCTCTGATGGCTGTCATAAAGTGCCATAGGCTTGATGGCTTATGAAACTATGTTTCCTCACGGTTCAGGAGGCTAAAAGGCCAAAGTCTGAATGTCAGCAGGGGTGACGTCTCTGGGGCCTTGCCCTTCCTTTGTGGATGGCCATCTTTTCCTTGTATCCTCACGTGGTCTTTCATTGTGTGCCTGTCCTGATCCCCTCTTCTTATAAGGACACCAATCAAGCTGGATTATGGTTCACTGTCATTACTTCATTTACCTTAATTACTGCTTTAAAGTCCTGCCTATCATAAATGCAAACCATGATACAAAACAATAGAAACAATATAACCCAGATGTTATTAGTCAAAATGTCTAAAACCACTAATGTCTAACATCCCTCAAGACTAGAATCCAGAAAGTCACAATATTGAAAAGTGAAAATCCTCAACCCTGAAATATCAAAAGGTAAAATGCCCTAAATTACAACTCCTATTGGGGGTGGGGATTATGTAAGAGGGGCAGAGATGAATTCTAGGGGAAAGATTAGCCACACAATATGACAACAATGAGAACTTTGGGGTAAAAACATGTCTGCACTGCATTCCTTCCAGTCATTGGAATTCTAGGTAACTTCTGCTGAATTAAAGCTCCATTTGTCTGAAGCAGCCAGCAATAGTTGAGGGGCTTAAAAACTACTATGCAGGTAGGGGCTAGGTGGTGTTTTTGTTACAGTGTTACTTCTCCATCACCAGTATTGTTTCAGCCAAGTCTGTGGTCCATATGACATTGCACATGGAATGGATTTCCACCTGTCCAGTAGCTCAGAAGCATAGCACAAAAGGTGGGAAAAGTTACCAGGGCATGCTCAGGTCGGTGTGCATCACAGCAGAGAAGACTCTCAAAGGAAGCAGTTCCATATAGGAAACGAATGTGAGCATATTTGGCAAGGACAGCCATTTCTCCCTTTTAAAAGTCGCAGCTATTCTTCCTGATGTAAGGCTTCAAAATCCCACTTACTAATCGTAAGTCAGCCAGCTCTCATGCACTGGACCGCCTCCATAAGACTGCCGTACTTTAATATCCCTATATGCTTTCATAGGACTAATTTACTTTAATGTTTACCCGCCACTATTTTAATTGTCACTGTTATCCTTGTATAACTTGCATGCTTTCTATCTCATCATCATGCCATTTCCAAGATTCTAGGTGTATGCATAGGGTACGACTTTCAGAGAACCCCAATTTCTTTTATGGATTGTTTTTGAAAAATTGACTCTGAAAGTGCATTATCACAATGTTGACTTTGTTGTTGTTTTGAGACAGGGTTTTACTATGTAGCTCAGGCTGACCTGGAACTTGGTTTAGCATAGGCATAACACAAATTATTAACATTTCTGCCTCTGCCATCTAAGTTCAGGGATTACAGGCATACACCACTACACCTGGCGCACAATGTCGACTTTGTAATCATTGTACATGTATACAAAAGCACCAAAACTACCCAATAAATGAAAAGTTCTTACACGTATGCAGTTCAAGATGAAAATTTCTTGAAATGCAATTTCAACTCTTTGGACAAATTGTATGCAAAGTGGTAACCCACAATAGTTTTTGGTTGATCTCATCAAAAATGCAGGTGGTTTGGCAGGATACTTCAGATGATAGCAATTATACACTTATACACAAAGTGGTGTACTCAATTAATACCCATCATAATACACATTTACGGACCTTTGTCTTAAGAATATAGTTTGTCTGCTCATAATTATATCCATGTGACTATTCTTAGTTTACAGGTTTGCGATTGCAATCATATGTTCATTGTTGTCCATTTTATATTGTAAAGAATTTTGGCATGGTTTTTTATGTTTCTTAAACAAATTCCCACATAAAATGTAAAAAAACAAAAAAATTGCCTTACAGAATTATATTTTCAAGATTTTGAGATTTCAGTATTTGAGAGGACTTTGACTTTTGAAATTGTGGCTCACACCTCTTTAAAAACTCTACAAATATTGTTCATGATCTGATGGATTATGGATCAAGGCTCCAATTCAACCCATAACACTTGGAGTAGCTTCTGGGGTGGGCACAAAGCAGATGGTTACTAAGCTACTAGGCTCAAAATGGAAAATCTAGTTTGTCTCTGTAAGGTGATCAACCCTGGAACCTAATCCATGCTGAGCCACACTTCCAGGCACCCAGCCCTTGCTCACATATCATCTCAATGTCTTCAACTGAAAATGTACCAATTGAATTCTGTGTGGTTTGTTTATTCCCGGTAATTTCTATTTAAAAAAAATGTTGGCTGCTTTTTCTGTGATCTCAATTAACCTTGGGTAGCCTGTGTGAGGCTGAGCCCCTCTTCCTCTCTAACCCAAGGTTTAGCTAGGGTTTGGCAGCTGTGTGTGCTTCATAGGGAAGACTTCTCTCCATGGAAACATCATTCTGGCAAAATCCCCAAACTCCAGCTTGTTGTGTGGAAGGGAAGGAAATGTTACATTCTTTGTAACAGGATTAATTCTTTCCTATTGTAGATTCAAATGAAAAAATGAGCCTTTCTTAGCATCCAGGACATTTTTTATTTTACTTACTAGATAACTCCTTTCCAGCAATAACTCCTGACATCACAACAATGAGACACTTCAATATTGGGTCTGTTAGATTTGCACAGTAATTCTCTTTCTGCCTTTATAATAATCCCTTCAGGTAGACTTTTTCCTTTCTATAATCTCCCATCCATGCAACATCTCATAAATTCACTAATACTAATGGTTCTGCCCATCATAAATTCACTCGATTGAGGTTGCCATCTATTATTATTCTAAGTGAATGTTTTCTTCTAAGATCAGTGTACTATATGGGCAAAATTAAGGGCCAGATTCAAGTTGAAAAGGCGTATGCTTGAGATGTAGAGAGTGCCAACACTTAAATAAATGATTAGAAGAAAGTACTAGTTATTGCATTGAAGACAGCTAAGAGTGGGGAAGGACTGAGAAGAGGAAGATAGTTTAGGAGGCATTTACTATAACCCAACCTGAAGTGGCAGTTGACGCTCTTGAGTGTCTAGAGCTATGAGAAAGTAAAGAACCACAAGACCAAGGAATCATGGGAGATGGACACAGTTAAAGGAAAGTTTACAAAAGAAGCAATCCAGCCAAACGGATAGGACAAGGCCCATTGGCAAAGATGACCTAACCAAAGTTTTGAGCTAAAACCTTTTTAAGACCTCATAGCTCATATTGCCTTAATTTTAGTTGATGTCTCATAGCTTGGAGGTCAACTCAGTATCCCAGACTGTGCTCCCAGACTCCATACCCCTGTTTTAGGAAGCACCTTTGGATACACCCACAAGGTCATAGAAAATAAAATATTCTTCACAGGAAGGGGTGCCATAGCTATCAGCCATGTAAAACCCATATAAAATTATCCATTCCTCCAACATATTTTTTCTATTTTAAAAAAGACAATTGTCTTATTCTTTAATGATTTCATAGATGTATATAATGTATTTCAATTTTTATTTTCTTTAATTCTTGCAAATTAAAAATATGATTTTCATTTTTAAAAAATATTCTTCACAGGAGATATTTGCCTCACAGCATGTTTTTCTGAATTGTCCTCTTACATGATTAGCTTTCCAGCCTGTCCCCACTTTGATACTGATAGAGGGAACAACTGTGATTTATGGTATCACCAGCTGGCTCCCTGCACTGACTTAGTGGCTCTGATTTAGTGATATTGCACTTGTTGATGGGAACAAACAACTGCCAAAAGTCTGAAGTAAGAAATAAAAGTCAGTAACCTTCCTCTCCAGAGAAGACTAGAAAAAAATGAGAAATATATTAAAGTATTTCCTTCAGCATCTTCCTTACTAAGAAATAAATATCTTGCTCCCTAGATCTTAAGTCTTGGGATCTCAATGTAAGCTCAGATTCGGCCCTAAGTATCAGTTGAGATGAAGACAGGCTGGTAGGTAGGCAGGCTACGAGATCATAAATGACTCCATTCAGATTCAAATCCTGCCACTATCTGACTATTACATTGGCTATTTTCTTAAATTCTCAGAGATTCAGTTTCCTTGTCTACAAAAAAAAAAAAAAAATCAGAGCCATAATGATTCTTTACAAGTTGTAAAGAAGATATACAATAATTCTGACAACACAGAAAATGCCTTTAAAAACAAATAGCAGTCATTATTGTTGTTAAGAGAAGTAATATTTCAAAAGAAGCCATTTGGTCAAAGAATATTGACCTTGTTTGTGCCAGGCAATCGCACATGAATTACCTTATTGGATTCCCATATCTGTTTACACCATAGATTTTATTCTCCTGGTTCAGACAGGTAAAACTATTAGCCCAAGGTCCTTTGGCCACTGTTGTCACCCCCAGGCCTGTTTCCTCCTAAGGTTTCTAGCTGATAGATTTAACCATGTTTCCATGGCCCAGTCCAAGGCATTTTTCGAGGAGCCTTTATCTTCCTGGGCCTTCTGACTTTCCTGTTACCTGGCTAGGCCTGTGAAGTTGCTACTTTGAAGGCAGAGCATCTATTGCATATTTCCAATTGTTTCTCACTGGGAATCAGACACGTGTTTACGTTACCTTGGGATCAACTCTTCCCACAGTGGGGCAAGCAAAATCCTACTTTCAGGACACCTAAGAGAACTTGACAAGTTCTTTGCCTTTCAATCAGGACAGAATCAGAACAAATAATTAGGCTAAGTATTTGTCTTCCTACCATTAGGTAGACAGGCAGATGGACAGACTGATGGATGTATTTGTTTCAGTCAGGGCCCTTCAGAGAAACAAAACCAATACAATGGATGGATATACATACAGAAATCTATTGTGAATAAGTGGTACATATGCCCAAGGAGACTAAGCCCCACAATCTGCTTCCTGCAAGCAACAGGCTGGGGGAAGTGAGTTATATAATTCTAGTCAAGACCAAAGGCTGAGAACCAAAAGAACCTCGAGTGTAAATCCTGGTCCAAGGGCAGAAGAGACACATCACGGCTCAGGTAGACAAGCAGGAATTCAAAGGAACCAGTCCTCCTTTTGTTTTTGTTCTATTCAGGCTTTCAGTGGTTTACACGATGTCCTACCTTCACAGGGGAGGGCAATTTGCTTTACTCAGTCCACCTGTTCAGGGGCTAATCTCATATGGAAACATCCTAATGGACACATCCAGAAATTATCTTTAATCTGGACATCACATAGCACAGTGAAATTGATAAAATGAAAAATTAACCATTACAATAGGTACAAGGCATTGTGATTATACCTATTTATCCTTATAAGCAGAATCACTAGGACCCTGTGTGTGTGTGTGTCTGTGTAGTACATATGTTGACTGTTTAACTTTGTCTTTTTGTTTATTTTTTATAAATAATTATTTTTATTGAAGTTTTGTGCAATTCATATAACATTTCTCAGTCCAATTTAGACTCATTCCTCCTCCTTTCCATGCCCCCAACCCCACCAGAGTTCATGCATTTTTCCATACATGTCTTGCATCATTTTTTCAGCTTTTTAAAAGTTTTTCTATGCAGAGGTTTATTGTTTGGGGCAGAAGTTTACTGTTTCAGTCGGTTCTTTGACCCAGTACTTTTGTTGTTATTCCCTCCAATTTGTGTTGCTCTGAAATATGCATATATGTCACACATATACCAAAATTATAACGTCTAAAAGTAAACTATGTTAATTCCCTGACATGTTTAGGAATTCACATTTTTGCCCTTTAATTTTATATTACTCTAAAGTATGCATACATACCCTCTCCCCATATACCACAATTACAAAGTCTGAAAATTAAGTGGTAGGTTAATTCTAGATTCCATTAAGGGATTCGCATTATAATGGCACAGTTGCTTTCAGGTAAAAAAGAAAAAGAAATTATATATATATATATATATATATATATATATATATAATAGTGACATTAACATTGCTCATTTTGCCTTTCTACTAGGTATTTGCTGTAGTATCCACAAATGAGGGATACCATTTGTCATTTGTTTTTCTGGGACTGTGTTACTTCACTTAGAATAATGGCTTCTAGTTTCCATTCCATTTTACATGCAAGTTCATGATGTCCATCTTTATTTACCACTTGCATAGAAACTCCATATGTGTAAGATGTATCACGTTTTCATTATCCACTCATTGGTTGAGGGGGCATTGGGTTCTTCCCAGCTCTTCACTATTGTGAAGAGAGTTTTGCAAAATAAACAATGGATGTGCATGTCATCTCTGTGGTAGGATCAATCTTATGGTATATACCTCAGAGTGGTCTGACTGAGTCAGGTGTTAGGCCCATTTTGAGTCTTTTTAGGGTCCTCTAACACTGCTTTCCATAGTGGGTTGTATAAAGTTTACATTCACACCAACAGTGGATGAAGGTGCTCCCTTTCTCCAGCATTTCTATCTTTTTGTATTCTTGAGCTTAGCCAGTCTTAATTTGGAACGTGAGATGATTCTATTAGAGTGGTTTTAAATTGCATTTTCCTTATATTATTAAATCGATGTTGACATATTATAGGATGTTTCTCAGAATGTCCTTTATTTCCTCACTAGTGAAGTTTGTTCGCTCTTTACGCATTTTTGAAGTGAGTCTTTGTTTTTCTTCTTTTTTTTTTTTTTTTTTATTTTTTTTTTTGAGTAGTTTATACATTCTGGATATTACTGCTCTGTCACATTTAGAGACCTTTCCTGAGGTGATAACTTCTTAAGCCTTAGACCCTCGTTATTTCTTTTTTAAATTTTATTTACTTTTATTTTATTTTTATGGGTGTGTTGCCTCCATGTATGAAAGTGAACCCATGTTGTTCAAGCTCCTCAGAGGCTAGAAGAGGGTGTTGGATCCCCTGGAACTGGAACTACATACTGTTGTTAGCTGCATGTGGCTCTGAGAATTGAATCTGGGTCTTCTGGAAGAGCTGCCAGTGCTCTCAACCACTGAACCATGTCTCTAGCCCCAGACCCTCATTATTTATTTGTATGGCAAATATATGACCTTTTAATTTCTATCAGTTGAAATGAAAGAGGAGGGAAGCAAAACCCAAATAGTTTCATAATTATGGTACTGGGATTACAAAAGTTAACAATCCCAAAGAGGCCAGGTCTTGAAGAGGGCTTCTGTAGCTAGAGTCCTGGCTCATCGCTGCTGTATTCTGCTGCTTCCTGCCAAAGCTGGCTGAGCATCATGAGGTGCACCAGGACCTCAAAAGCAGAATAGAGATGACCAGGACCAGGATGAAGAGGAGAAGGAAATGACTGTTTAGAGGCTCAGTGATTCTGCCTGAGATTATGAAGACATTCTAGAAGTACTGAATGCTGACCATTGTCCTTGTTATGTATATATTTATCATGGAGTCATATACTTCAAATAGTTAAAATACTATGTCTTATGCTATGCATATTTTACCACAGCAAAAAAAAAAGGCCTCAAGATGCTTACAAAGGAATAGTTATTACTATAGGAATAATTATTACTATAGGAATAGTTATTACTATAGGAATAGTTATTACTATAGGAATAGTTATTACTATAGGAATAGTTATTACTATAGGAATAGTTATTATTATAGGAATAGTTGTTATTAGTATAGGAATAGTTATTACTATAGGTTAAGCCTAATCTGAAAAAAAATCTTGAAACTTTGTGAAATTTGCATTTTTTCCATGCTGACAACACAATCTCACAAGATAAAATTTTGTTTCATGCACAAAATTACTTTCTAAATTGCATAAAATTGCCTCCAGGTATCAGGTATAGATGAAATATAAACGAATTTCATCTCTTCACTTACTTGCTTTGCCTTGGCACTTAGCTTCCATTCCTAAGTCTTCTCATTAGGTACATGTAAAGATCCCAAGATCCCTCCCAACCATTTCAGGTAAGAGACGTACATCCTGCGTGTGTCTTACAATTTATTTCATTTTTTTTTTTTGTCTTTTTGAGACAGGGTCTCCCTGTAGCCCCAGCTGTCCTGGAACTCACTCTGTAGACCAGGCTGGCCTTGAACTCACAAAGATCCGCCTGCCTCTGCCTCCCAAGTGCTAGGATTAAAGGCGTGCGCCACCACGCCCGGCAATTTATTTCATTTTTTTCCAAGCCTAGCATCAGCAAAATGGAACTAAGAAGAACTACCCAAGGACACTGTGATAATTGAACTCTACCAAAGGGACGGCACCTGGTCTAGTGTGAGGGCTTTTATGGTGCTCCACCTGTGTTCATCCCTTTGTTTTACTGAACACTATATCCCCAGCAGGCTATACTTCTTGTGCTCACCTCCAAGAGCTGGGGAATGTGTGGGCTAATTGGGAAAATGTTTTGCTACATAGCACATTATCTCTAGTTCCTGGTATTTAATAGGAACACACCACACTGGACTGAACCCCAAGGGAACAATAGGTGGACAGTGGCTCTCTAGTCTGAGATGGTTCTTAGTGCAGTTGGCAAAGACTCAGTCCATGGGGAAGATAAACAGTATTTCACTATTTATTGTTGATAATGTTACTACATGTGGCTCCCTTGATTTCATTCCAGATTTTAAGCTATTTTTTTCACAGCTGCTGTTTTAAGTGCAGTTTTCACCATCCCTAACAACTATAGCCAATAAGAAATGGGTGTTTGGGAGACTATGTATAATAAAGGAAGTGGCAGTTATAGGTACAAGATGCCACTTACATTCACTTGGCACAAGTTACTTAACTCCCAGTAAGGAGGTATGCATTGAAGTCTGGTTAATTAAAATGGGTGCTAATTGGGCTTACTGTTCATTCTACTATTATAGAAGCTTCTTAAAAATGTATATACATTATAAAAAGAGATTAAAAAGAATTACTTTATAACAAGGGAACATTGCACTTACTAGACACCATAGGCTAACAAAATAAAACCCCAATGCAAGAATGCACTCCCTCTTTTGAAGTCACTAACTGGGGGGGGGGGTCCCATAGATCCTCAAACACTACTAGCCTTTACCCCTGTACTTGGTTACCCACCAGGACTTGATGGTAAGACCCTACTGCTGAAGACACTACATGCATGAGCTATAAAACAGAGGAGAAATCAAGCTGGTGCTGGCTTCAGAGCCTCATCTGTACTGGCTGGCATTCATAGTGCTGGAAGGGGCCGTGCGTGCTACTGGAAGGGAAGAATCATTATCAGCCTTACCCAACTGTGAATCCTGTGAGCTACAACAATTGGTCTGGCAAGATGTACTCACCAGTGCAATGGTGCCACAAATATTACGGGAGTAACCAACCACTCTCAATTGGATTTAAGGTCCACTTCATAGGATAGAGCCCATACTTGACATTGATATGAAGCTTGGGAATCTGAGGCTAGACAGGTCACAGGACAGCCTCATACTAGTTTTCTACTAAATAGTGACAATAGTAAACTGACCCCTAATGGCTTATTGTTTTTCAAATATTTCTTTTATGTACATTAATATATTGCCTGCATGTGTATAAGTGCACTGTTTTGTGCAATGCCTGCAGAGGTCAGAAGAGGCATTGGATGCCTCTGGAACTGGAGTTACAAAGAGTTGGGTGCTGGGAATTGAACCCAGATCCTCTGCAAGAGCAGCCAGTGCTCTTAACCTCTGAGCCATCTCTCCCAGGTCCCTAATGACTTTTATTATACCCATAGAGTAATGCCTCTCTCAGCTCTCACCAGAGAAGTTTCCTTATGCAGCAGATGGTGATTAATGCAGAAACCTACACTGGCCAACGTGCAGAGAACAGGAGGCTGCACAGTACTTTTACCTGAATAGGCTCACTATTCATTGGGAAAGAGGGGGCAGAATGATTGTAAGAGCCTGAGGTGGTGGATGACCACAAAAAAATAGAGCTTTACAGACAGTTGGTCAGTTATTCATATGAACTCACAGCAATGGTGACAGCATTCAGAAGTCCCACGCAAGCTCAAACCAGACAAAATTCCAGCATAGATGGGGAAAGTGAGTAAGAAATCCCAACTTAAGGAACTTTTGGCAACCAGTGGCTGCTGGGAGGGTGAGAGACAGTCTCTTTCAAGGATGGGACTCCTGGTAGGTTTACCAGGTTCCACGGATGGAGCCTCACTGAACGTCATTTAGGGACTCAAATTAGCTTCTATAGAAGATAGATGATATTTGAGCTTTTGTCCAAAGCAGTTGGGAGTGATGCATATTGGAAACAACAACAACAACAACAGAAAGGACTGCATCAAAGAACTGACTGAAACAGTGAACTTCTGCTCAAAACAGTCAACTTCCCCATGGAGAATATTGAGAAAGACTGAGAAAGAGATGAAAAGCATGTTTGGCAGAATGCATGAGCTCTGGAGGGGTGGGGGTGGAGGGGACACAGGGGTCTGGATTTGATAAAAAATCATATGTATAAATAGGCTGGAGAGATGGCCTAGCGGTTAAGAGCGCCGACCGCTCTTACAGAAGGACCTGGTTCGATCCCCAGCACCCACCATGGCGGCTGAGAACCGTCTGAAAGCTCCATTCCAGGAGAACTCTCAGTTCCAGGGGAATCCGAGACCCTCTTCTGAACTCGCGGCTTGCACGACACGGGTGCACAGGCTGCATGCAGACAGTACATTCATACACATACAGAAATAAATATATATATATATAATGTTAAAATAAATATTTAAAAAATAAAAATAAATAAAAACCCACAAAAAAAAAGAAGATAGATGATTAGATAGATGATAGATAGATAGATAGTAACTAACATTAAGTTGGGTGAGGAAATAAGGGGGTACATATAGAGGATCTAAATGTGATCAAATTATGTTGTATAAAAATATCGAAATTCAATAATTTTTAATATTTTAAATTCATGAAATATAAATAAGAATAGTCATTATGGCAAGATTGTTCAGTGGACCCACCACTGATTACCCACCTGATGATTAGATTGTCTCCGACATAGGAGATAACTGACTCTTACGAGTTGTCTTCTGACTTCTATGGTATGTGTACACACACGCACAGACACACACACACACACACACACACACACAAACAAACACACACCATCTTTACATGAACGTAAAGCTGCTGTAGTTCCCTGCACAAAATTTGCGCAAGAGCAAGCCAGTCAACATTCTAGAATGGAGTGGGAGGGCTTCATGAGACCCTATCCTCAACTGAGCGGCTATGTCAGACTACTAGATCTATCTAAAACCATTTTTTTTTTTTTTTTTTTTTTTTTTTTTTTTTTTTTTTTTTTTGGCCATGTGGAGCCTGAGGTACACACATGCATCTTGGATCTTGACCAGAGCACAAGCATGGCTCATTTTTTAGCACCCTTGGGAGGTCACTGTGGCCATGTGACTGATTTCTGGCCAAAAATTATTAGTGGATTTTTTTTATTGTATTTATTTATTTATTTTTACAAATCTAGACCCGTGTTCCCGCTCATTTCCCCACACCCGTCGGAGCTCGTGCATTCTGCCAAACATGCTTTCCATGTCTTAAGTCTTTCTCAATATTTTCCATGGGGACGTTGACTGTTTTTGAGCAGAAAGTTCACTGTTTCAGTCAGTTCTTTGATGCAGTATTTTCTGTTTTGTTTTGTTGTTTCCAAATTATATGTCCAACTGCTTTTGACAAAAGCTCAGGGGGCTACACAAGAAATACTTACAACTGGGTAATTGGCACTAGCATCCACGATGAGGATATCCATTCGTCGTTTGTTTTTCTGAGACTTGTTACTATGATCACTCAGACATGATGTCCTCTAGCTCCAGCCATTTTCCTGCGACTCGTGGATCCGTCTTTCTTTACTGCTGCATAGAACTCCATTGTGTAGATATGTCCAACATTTCTCAATCCATTGTCAGTTGGGGCATTTTAGGTTGGTTCCAGCTCTGTTGCTTTGTGAGGAGAAAGCTTGAATAAACATGGCCGTGCATGTATCTCTGTGGTGGACGTAAGTCTTGAGGGTACAATGCCCCAGGAGTGGTATGGCTGGGTGGGTGCAAGTTCATTCCAAGTTCTTCCAAGGGTTTCTCCCACTGCTTTCCATAGTGGCTGTAACGAGTTTTCTTCCACCAAGCAGTGGATGAGTGTTCCCCTTTCCCCACAACCTCTCCAGCAACTTGAGTAATCATTTGTTTTCCTATGATACTAGCCCAGTGTTTATTGGATAAGATGATATCTTAAAGTGGTTTTGATTCATTTCCTTAAATGATTAGTGATGTTGAGCAGTTCTTGAGGTGTTTCTCAGACTCTCTAATTCCTCGCTTGTTAAGTCTCTGTTTCAGTTCTTTGCTACATCTATTGAGCAGGTCGTTTGTTTTCTTTTTTCTTTGTTTTTTTGAGTTACGTTTTATATATCTGGAAATCAATGCTTTTGTCAGATGTATCTGAAGTGAAGGTTTCCTCCACTCTGTGGGGATTTCTTTTTCACTTCCTTGATTGTTTCTTTTGAATGTACACGAAAGGTTTTGAGTTTGATGAGGTCCCCAATCTGTATTTGTGCCGGACCTTAATTCTGTGTGCACCTGCTGTCTGATTTAGGAAAGTCCTTTTCTAACGCCTATGTCTTGTAGTCTGCTGCCAACTTTCTTCTATCACCTTCAGAGTTTGGGGTTTCACGTTGAGGCGTTTAATCCATCTGGATTGACTTTTTGTACAGGGCGAGAGGAGGGAGTTTATTTCTTCCACAAGTGGTGATCCAGTTTTGCCAAGCACATTGCTGAAGATGCGTCTGTTTCTCCATTGTGGTTTTTTGCCCCCTTGTCAAATATGCAGATGGTGAAATTATATGTTGCTCAGATTTTGGATCTTCGGTTTTGTTCCATTGGTCAACAGGTCTGTTTTTGTGCCAGTACCAGGCTGTTTTTATGACTATAGCCCTGTAGTATAGTTTAAAATCTGGTATAGAGATCCCTCCTGTGTAGCTCTTTTCACTCAGGATTGATTTGGCTATTCGGGGTCTTTTGTTTCTCCAAATGAATTTAAGAACTTTTGTTTCCAAGCCTGTGAAGAAACTCTTGGGGATTTTGATTGGGATTGCATTAAATCTATACAAGAGTTTTGGTAAAATGGACATTTTTACAATGTTAATTTTCCCAATCCATGAGCATGGGAGGTTTTTCCATCTTCTGAGGTCTTCTTCAATTTCTTTCTTTAAGGGTTTAAAATTTTTGTTGTAGAGGTCTTTGGTGTCTTTGGTTAGGTTTGTTCCTAGGTATCTTATTGTTTTTGAGGCTATTGTGAGTGGGAAGGTCTCTTTGAATTCTTTCTCCAGTTGCTTGTTCTTGGTGTAAAGAAAGGCCATTGATTTTCTAAGGTTAATTTTGTATCCTGCCACTTTGCTGAAGCTGTTAATCGTTTCTAGGAGTTTTCTGGTGGAGTTTTTTGCATCTCTTAAGTAAACAATCATATCATCAGCAAATAGGGATAGTTTGACTTCCTCTTTTCCAATTAGTACTCCTTTAATATCCTTTTCTTGCCTTATTGCTCTAGCAAGTGTTTCAAGCACTATATTGAAGAGGAGTGGTGATAGGGGGCAGCCTTGCCGAGTTCCTACCTTTAAAGGGAATGTTTCCGTCATTTCCCCATTTAGGATGATATTGGCTGTGGGTTTCCTGTATATGGCTTTGATTACATTGAGGAATGATCCCTCCAATCCAATGAATCTGCATTTTCATGAGGATTATCTCGTCTTGCCCCAATCAGAATGGCTATCATCAAGAAAACAGCAAATTCAATGAGGATGCCAGTGTGAAGAATCATTATATGCTCTGGATGGAAAATAAATGAGAACAACCATTATGTAATCTCTATGGAGGTTTCTCAAAAAACTAAAAATAGAATTGTCATATGATCTACCTTTGCCACACCTGGTTTTGTACCTAAAAAATTCTAAGTCGGCACACATCAGAGATGTCCACATCCGTATTTACTGCTGCACTATTCACAATATAAAGTTTCGAAATCAACCTAGATGATCATCAACAGATGAATGGATAAAGAAAATGTAAACTGTTACAATGAAATTTTAGCCAGCCACAAAAAAATAAAGTTACGTCCTTTGTAGGTAGTAAATCAATGGAGATCATTCTGTTAGGCCAAGAATCCCAGAAACACAAATATTACATATTTTATCTCATCTTCAGAGTACATATTTAAATGTGTATGTTGTGTATGTGACATAAAGGTAGATGGGGGTTCATTTAACTAAAAGAGGAGCTCAGTGGGAAGAGTGGGAAACAAGAGACCAAAGGAAGGTAAATAAGCAAAAATATGTGATCTGTACATGTGAATATATCATGGTGAAAGTCGTCATTCTCTAGGTAAATGTATGCTAATACCCCAAAATGGCGCCTTCTATACCAGTAAATAATCCCTATGGGAACTGTCTTGACCACAGTACCTGAAGTGGGAAAAGCTGCCCACTGTTGGTGGCCACACTGCCTGGGAAAACCTGTCTGCTGTGGGTGGCCACACTGCCTGGGAAGGGGAGTCTGAACTGTGTGTGAATGGAGCAGGAGTGAGCACTGATGTGAATGTGTTGATTCCTTACTGTTTGCTCTTGACTGTGGATGTGACCAGGTGTTTCAAGTTCCTGCTGCCTTGGCTTCCCTGGAATGATGGGCTGAAACCTGGAATTAGGGATCAAACAAACCCTTCTCTCTTCATTGCTTTTGTCAGGGTACTTTATCACTGCAACAAGAAGAGAAAATAAGATAGCCACTGATGGTGACTTCTCAATGACAACACGCCTCATCCCAAGACTCTTAAAAAATATATGTTGGGCTGGAGAGATGGCCTGCTTGCAAAGGACCCAGGTTCGATCCCCAGCACCCACATGGTGGCTGAGAACCAGCTATAACTCCAGTTCCAGGGGAATCTGATGCCCTCTTCCTACCTCTGCAGCATTGCATAACACGGGTGCACAAATCTACATGCAGACAGTACACTCATACACATAAAAATAAAATAAAATAAAAAATTTTAAAAAATATGTAGTAGTAGTAGTAGCAGTAGGGTGTGTGTGTGTGTGTGTGTGTGTGTGTGTGTGTGCGTGTGTAGTGTGGTGTGGTGTACAGGCATACATGTGCCACAGCACACATGTAGAGGTCAGAAACAATTTTGTAGATTCAGTGCTCTCCTTCTACTTCTACATGGGTTCCAGGATTTGAGCTCAGTCCACTAGGCTTACACTGAAAGTGCCTTTACCCTCTCTAAGCATCTTTTGTGTCAGATAACAGAACATCACTCAAGTAGCTTAAGTCCATATAGGAAAATTCATATACATATTGCTATTAATTTTTAATATTTAATTTATTAATTTATTATTCTTATGTGTATGAGTGTATTGCCTGCATGTATGTAAGAGCACCTGTGTTGTGCAATACCCATAGAGATCAGAAGAGAATGTTGGATTCCCCTGGAATTGGAGTTACAGATGGTTGTCAGCCACCGTGTAGGTGCTTTTAACCACTGAGCCATCTCTCCAGCCTCATACTGCCATTCTTGATGTGCAATGGGGTTATATTTTGGGGAACCCCTCAGAAATGCCATAAGCCAACAGAGCATTTAATAATCTAATATCATAGCTTAGTTATAGGATATACCAAGGAGCATTGGTTGTTTCCCCTTACAGTCATGTGGTTGACAGGGGGCTGTGGCCTGAAGTGATGTCCAAGAGACTATCAACCTCTTTATTAATGGAGCCTATTCAGATTCAAAATTCAGAGCACAGTTTCTATTAAACGCATGATGCTTTTACATGACTGTAGTCAGAACACTGCTAAGTTGAACTATTGTAAGTAGAGACCATCTCTGAGATAATAGAGTTTTTCTGCTTGAAGAAATATCAGGTTAAACCAATATCACTGGGGAGAAGGAAGCAAAGCAATTTCTAGTACTGGGTCAGAGAAAGCAGAGACCACAAAGGAAATATGACTCAAGCAGTGAACACCTGAGCCTGAGCCAGGCTGGTGGACTCCAGGGATCGCACAAAATTAAAGAGCTGCACAGAACAGCAAAATATCAACCAAGGGAAGAGACAGCCTGCAGAAGGTGAGAAAAGTCTGCATGTATATATCTGACAGAGGATTAAAATTGGAAAGCATAAGTAACTCAAAAAATTAAACACCGAAAGTTCCCCAAAAGTATTCAATCAGCAAATTTACAGATGAATTAACAGTTTTCAAAAGAAGAAATACCAGTTGAGCATGGTGGTGAACAACTTTAATTCCAGCACTCAGGAGTCAGAGGCACATGGATCACTGTGAGTTCAAGGCCAGCCTGGTCTACATAGTAAGTTCCAGGACACCTGGGACTACAGGAAGACTCTGTCGCATCACCCCAAGAACAAGACTAGACCTGGGGAGGGGAGTTTGGCATCCTAAGTACTGCATATCCAGTGCTCACAATAATCCTTGGGTAATGTTGTAAGCTTCCTAGTGAGTGCCCAGGACTACAGCTTGTGGGGCATTCGAACAATCACAAGGACAATAGTTATGCTTTGTTTTGCTGCCATCATTTGTTGCAGTGGCTGTGCATCTGCCTCACTGGGATGGCAGAATTGCTAGGCCCCTGGCCTCTCCATTAGCTAAGACTATCAAAAATTCGCCTTCACTCCTTCCATTTGCATCTAGAGGCTGGGCCCAAGGCTCATTCATGACCCTGCCACCTCATGGCTCCATGTGTTCTTTCCTCCCTAATCAAAGGGAATTTCAAACACTGACCTTACCAGGCTGTTGTAAGACACAGATAAGAAAACAGCTTTGAGAAATACTTTGACAAGCTTCAGACAGAAGCTGCCTTTGTTAAAGTTTCGTATTCATTAAAGAGCACCAAGCCTAGGTCAGAGTGTTCTGACACACCCAGCAACCAAGCTTTCCTTCCTGTAAAGCACATGCTATTCCACTGATGCCCATCTTCCCAGGCAGAAATGTTGACTCCCAAGTCCAGTTCTTAAGTCCTTTGAGATTGTTTCCCTCCATGTTGCAAAATCTGAGTCCACTGTTATGTCTTAGACCACACATAAGAAATAGGTAAGTCCAGGATGAGAGTGTTTCACTAAAACTATACTCATCAGGATCCTCAACCAATAGATTCCTGGCAAGCAGGAACATACCAGGAGGACATTGTGTTGCCCGGTACTCTATAGTGACACTTCCTGCATCTAATGGGCTAGGGCTAAATACAGATTGGGGTGCACAGTGGAGTGGCACTGACAGATACTACCAGGTCATAGCCATTTGAACACATACATTTCAACCTCTTTTGCTGCCGTCTACCAATCATTAGGCTGCTACTTTCTTATTGTCACATGGGACTTCCTGAGGCTCTCTGTGCAAACATGTATCCCAGTACTATTGTGCAGAATAACACTGACATACATCAACTAACGTCTTTCTGTCAGCACTGACTCCCTTGCTGTAGCCTTCACTTGACAGTCAGTGCACACAGTGCAGGCAGGAGCACCCTCTAGATGGCCCCAAACTACCTTTCAGCATGTGCAGACACTCAAGCCTAACCCTACTGTAACTTCAAAACAACCATGGAATTGGAGTACAAGAAATCCTTTTATCAGGAAGATAACAAACTAAACTAAAGCCAGAGAAGCTACGTGACCTAGACTTGGTCACCTACTGACATAAAACAGAATTACAAGTTTGGTTGAAGATAAGGGAATTGCTAAAACAAGAATTCACAGATAGCCTTTGCATTTAAACCCAACAAAACAAAATCCCAAGCACTGACTTGCTTCCTTATGACACAGGCTTTCTGTCTTTTATCAGCTTGTCGGGAAACACAGAAATTTCCAAAACTTCATCAGCAACTCATTTTCCTTCAACCCCCAAAGGTCTTGACACTTTTCTTACTTGACACCATGCAGGAAACAGTCGTTCCTGCCACCCAGAGCACAGAAAGCAGAGTAGAGCTCTGAGCTCTGACAGCTTCAGTATGAAAATGGTGCTGTCCAACATCAGTCACTCAACTGTGCTGGGGACATGAGTTGAAGGGATAATGCCAATAACCTCTAAAATCACTCACCTCTCTTCTCACAACTTGATTGACAAAGAACAGCAAAATGATGGTGTTCTGTGACCGGTTGCTGCAGCTGTCCCTGAAATCATTCTGCAAACAGATATTCATGAAAAGGAAGAATTAATGAATAATGAAGGCAAACAGGACTAGGATAGAGGCATTCCAACAATCTGCTTACTCCCCCAAACTAGTTCACCACCAACTTTGCACTGTGAATTAGTTTCAGTGGGGGAGGGGGAGGCAGATGCTCGAGAAGGGGTCAAGTTCCAAGGAATAGCATCTTCTTCTGGGAACAAAGAGGAAGTGGGATTTGACTTCTTCGATGATTCGAATGCAGCTGGGCACTCTGGGAGCCAGTTGCCTTAAAGGATACGGATGTAGTAGACAATTTTCTACAAGGAAAAAAAGTTGGCTGCAATTTAATTCAGAGTTCCTTGTGAGGGACTGATGACAGACGGTGTGACAGTGTGAGCTCCTTAGTCTACTTCATCTCATCTCCAAGTCCCAGGAGTCACATTTTTTACATTATTTCTGTGTGAGGAAATGCTAATAATTTTGTCCCGTGCTATTTCAATTTGTATACTGATCTGCAAAGGAAGCAGCATTCTGCTGACAGTCAAACCTGTCACTGCATCCCCATGGAGATTTTACAGAAAGGGAAAGTAGGATCCCTCAGCCAGCTTCCTTCCAAGCTTCTCTCTCTATTTCCAGTCTTATGTCACAGCTGAAACTCAAACCCTGGCAAAGATGGAAGATCAGTCATGAAAGAACAGGGAGAAATTTAAATTCCCTTCTTATTCTCAAAGCTAAGTTACCAGAGAGTTCTGGCGGATTCCTCTTCACACATAGTCATGGAGTCACATTCATGTAGCACTTTGGTTTCCAAATTACTTTACCTGTAATTACCCAATTCAGATTTTTAATGTATTTTGAGACATGAAAGGTAGATTCTGAAAGATATATAAAAATAATTCAAATGGATAACAACAGAAAGCATACTCTTGAAGGAGAAGAGAAATGTAAGACTGAAGAATGTTCTCTCTCTCTCTCTCTCTCTCTCTATATATATATATATATATATATATACACATATATATATTAAGCTTTCTTACAAAGCTTGATATCAATAACTATCAAAACACCATAAGACTGTCTTAGACAAATGAAACAGTCTCACAGTGTAGAGTTCAGGCAGCTCTGTTTAACTGTAGAAACGATGTATGCTAGAAATAGCATTGTAAATCACTTAGAAAAAAATATGCTGTTCTATAAACACTACTGGGACAACCAGCCACCCATGGAGATAAAAGCAAAGATGGCCCTGTCTCAAGACATATCTCAAAATCATCAGATTCCAGATAAATTTTAAACATGAACGTAAAAAGTAATACTTTAGTATAATAAAAGAAACTACCGCAATATATCTGTGTGAATTATTGTTTGAAGATTTTTTAAGTTATAAAAAGTACTAGCCGTAAAAATGATTGAAAGTTTAATAATACTAAAATTACTAAAATTGTCAGGTATAGTGGAATGCGCTTATAATCCCAGCACTTGAGAGATGAAAGCAGGAAGACTATATAAATTCCAGGCTAGCCTGGACTAAGAGTGAGCTCCTGTGGAAGGAAGGAAGGAAGGAAGGAAGGAAGGAAGGAAGGAAGGAAGGAAGGAAGGAAGGAAGGGAAAGGGAAGGGAAGGAGGGAGGGAGGGAGGGAGGGAGGGAGGGAGGGAGGGAGGGAGGGAAAATATCATTGAAAAACAACCCCAAAGAAAATGAAAAGGACAAGGCATACATTAGTAAAATATTTGTAAAATACCACTAAGTGTTAGTGCTCTGGATACAAGCACTCTAGATTCTGAAGAAGGAATGACTGTGTCAATGTCTGTGTAACTATTTGACTTCAGTATTAATAGTGAGCATTGCACTTACAGTGATGTGCCCTTGCTATCCAGCTGACACTGAAACTACGTATTTTGGGAATATTTTTATCATGATAAGTTTTACTTTACATAAGAAAGAGCCGACATCTTTTCCTAGTTCTTGGTCAAGTTGAAATAACTGTACCATATCTTATATTTTTATTTATTGGGTTTTTACTGTTCTGTAAATTACTTATTCTTATTCTTCTTATTTACTATTTGATATTGTCTTAGAGGTATGAGCAAATCCAAAAGACAAGAAAATAAGCTAATTAATCTGCACACACATTAGAAAGCAGATAAAACTCTCCTGACTTAGTGATGATCTCATTTCACTTTCAGAAACCCTTGGAAACTCTAGTTAAAAATGGAAATATTGGAGGCTAGAGAGATGGCTCAGTGGTTAAGAGGACTCAGGTTTGATTCCCAGCACCCACATGGTGGCTAAGAACTGTCTTTAACTCCAGTTCCAGGGGAATCCGATGCCCTCTTCTGACCTCCACAACATTGCACTACACAGGTGCACCAACCTACATGCAGACAGTACACTCATTCACATAAAAAATAATAAATTAAAAAAATTTTTAATTTTTAAATGGAAAAATTGTTAAACTACTTGATTTGGCAAAATGGCTTAATCTAAGATAAATAAGCATAAATCAATAACTGTTTTCCATATTAGCAATAAGCACCTACAAATGGAAATATGGGTAATATTTCACTTACAAAAGAAACCAAAGGAAAGTGTTTCATGAGAAACATAACAAAAAAAGGTTTAAGACCATTACAAATAAATCTATAAAATCTGGCCAACAGTCATAATATACAACCTGAGAAAATGAAAAGACAAACTATTCTGAGCAGTTTCTCTATACTTACATCTGGTAAAAGCAAAGCGTGAGGAACAGGCTTGGTGTATTTAGGGAGTAATTCAGAACACAAGTGACATGACATTGCATTCATTCATTCAGTGAAGCTCTGGGCTACTTACCAGTAACAATGCAGACCTGACCCAAGTTCTCATGGAGCTGAGATTTAATAGTAATAATGACTTAATAGTAACCTAAGACAAGATTTATGAAAACATAAAGCATGAAGGTTAGTGTAAGTGCGGACTTTCTATATCCTCTCCATCCAAGCTGTTCTTTGATAGATGTGGAAACACGCCTGTAAAGGTGATGTGTTCATATACCTAGAAAGTTAGCCAAGCTGGACCCAGACTTCATTTCTCTTCAACCTCCCAATCTGCATCTCAGATTATAGCCTGGAGGGTTTAGACTACATTTGGAGACTTGTGTAGCACATTTTTTTATACACTCCCAGTTGCAAAAAAGACCTAGGCATTGTGATGGTGCTCACATTCTATTAAATATTTTGTTATTCAATAATTAGAGTGTGCACAAGAGAATAATGGGCTAGCTATTAAAACCATGTAAATGAAGTCACAGGGAAAATGATAAAATATCATCAAGTGAACAAAAGAGCTTACAGAATTTTACATTTTCATCAGCCTATATATGTTAAATTACATATGTTTACTAGATACATTAAATTATATATGAATGTGCATATTTGAAAATTTTCCTAAGTATAAATATTCTGAAATTGTACCTGTGCAATTATATATGTGCATAAATATGTATGTATTTACATACATATATAGAATGTATAGGTGTCTAAATTAAGGTTTAACATGCTGTTAAACAATAGTTATGTTAAGATTTGAGGTAGATGGACTGAGATAAACTTCAGTAGCTTGCTTGCCTAGGATGTTCAAGGCCTGGGATTAGTTAGTCCACAGCATGAAAATAAAAACACTTTTCCTGCTGAGTGTGGTGGTGCACACCTTTAATCCTAGCACTTGGGAGGCAGAGGCAGGCAGATCACTGTGAGTTCAAGGCCAGCCTGATCTACATAGTGAGTTCCAGGACAGCTAGGGCTACAGAGAAACCCTGTCTCAAAAAGACGAAAAAAAAAAATATTTTCTTTGTATATTTTTCTATTGCCAATGTTTAAATATCAGTCAGGTATTTTTTATTAAATAAAGAAATAAACTTTAGGGGCTGGAGAGATGGCCTAGCGGTTAAGAGCGCCGACCGCTCTTGCAGAGGACCCGGGTTCGATCCCCAGCACCCACATGGCGGCTGAGAACCGTCTGAAACTCCAACTCCAGGAGAACTCCAGCTCCAGGGGAATCTGACGCCCACTTCTGACCTCCGCGGCATTGCACGACACGGGTGCACAGACTTTCATGCAGACAATACATTCGTACACATACAGAAATAAATAAAATTAATAAAAAAAAAAAAAGAAATAAACTTTAAAGGATTTTTCCTGAATAACTTCTGAATAACCAGAAGCATGAACAAGAACAAATTTTAGAAAGAACACAGATACAGAAATCACATTACAGCTTCCTTGTTAACTAGTTAGAGAAGGTGGGAGGGGATCACTGGAGAGATGGCTGAGCAGATGAGTGTTTGCTGTTCTTGCAGAGGACCCAGGTTCTGTTCCCATCTCAAACATCAAGCAGCTAACAACCATAGGAAGATCCCGTTTGAATTGGGGGCTAGTTCTCAGCTAGCACCCCTCAGGGCACCACGTGGATGGGAGTCAGGGGATTTCTCTGACCCCACTCCAAGGAGAAGCAGACAACATGACCCAGGTGCATGGTGTTGGGTGGGGCAATGGTGTGAGGTGGCTTGGAATTGGGGGGCCTGTGATTGGCTCTGGGAACTGACGTCATTTGGCTTATAAAAGCAGGCTGTAGTGGGCAATAAATTGAATTCTCCATTACCATCATTACAGGATTAATTTTTTTGTGGGCATACAGGCCAAAGCAGGCCTGCATTTCGTTCGGGTGGCCAGTGGGCTGGAAAGAGGTCCCCGTGCAGACCATCAACCTGGATAGCTGGTGTGGTGAAGTGAATTGTGAGTGGACATAGGCTGAAGATAGGCCATCAACCATCAGCCTGAAATTCCTGTCCAGGGGTCAGTACTCTCTGGGCAGGTGGGAAATCATGGCCAAGAGTGGGAAACGAGTCTCATTGTCCCAGGCTAAGGGCCTGAGTTAGAGGTACCTCTCAGGCCGGGCTATGGAAGTAGCCAACTGGTCGCTGCACTGAGAGGCCAGTGTCCTATAGAGGCCGCAGGTGGGTACTGTGTTCTCCTCCCCTTAGCAGGGACTCATGGTACCTGGTCATTACAAAGAAAGCTTCCTGCAAACAACCATCTGTACCTCCAGTTCCAAGGGAAGTGGAGAACACCTTGTTCTGGCCTCCACAGGCACCTGCATGCAGGTGGTACACATAAACACACACAGAGACACACAAACACACACACATAAATAATTAATAAATAAATGTTAAGGGGGGGCAGCAAGACGGCTCAGGGGGTAGAATACTTTCTGAGATGACAAACAGTTCAGTTCCAGAACCCATGATAGAAAGAAAGAACCACTCCTCAAAGCTGTCTTCTGACCTCCACATGCAACACCAGGGCACATACATGCCCACATTCACACACACAATAATAATGAATTTTAAATAATGAGGGAGTCTACTTGCTCATGCTGTCTGTAGGAACTGGAGGTCAGGGCAAGCATCACTCTGGAGTGGGCCCAAGGAGGAAGGTGGTGGTGGAATCACACTACCCAGGAGGAAATCAAGATGCTGGAGAAGCCAGTGGATGGTGAAAATACACGCCTAGGCTGCTGTGGATTACGAGTAAGAGACACCATGTCCTGCAGAAACATTTCCTTGATCGAGCTGCATATCTACACTTCAATGGATGTAACCTTGAAAGAACTACCTTTAGTTAAAGAAGTCCACCCAGATGCTGCAAAGAAGGGCATGCACTTCAACACTGCCATGTTTTTATGGACCTTAAAAGACTTGGCTATTAGCCGGGCTTGGTGGCACACGCCTTTAATCCTAGTACTTGGGAGGCAGAGGCAGGTGGATCTTTGTGAGTTCAAGGCCAACCTGGTCTACAGAGTGAGTTCCAGGACAGCTGGAGCTACAGGGAGACCCTGTCTCTAAAAGACAAAAAAANNNNAAAAAAAAAAAAAAAAAAAAAAAAGACTTGGCTATCTAGTTACAGCCATCTGCAAGCAGCACCATGTCTAGGAGAAAGAGACCCAATGATTCCTTGACCCTGCTACACTCACAAAGTTCCAAACAGGTGATTATTTGGACAGAGCAATCATAGGTCCAAATCAAGGACCATCTCCTTCCCAGCAGATGAGACTATATTAAATTCTATTTACTTTCTTGAAAATAATGAGGGAAAGAATGTATATTTAGTTCCAAAATGTATTTTCTAAACATCTAGAATAATCTTGGAATGATTTACACATCTACTATAATCACACACAATTCAAAATTCACATTTACAAAGTGACAATAGTCTTAAACTATCATGTCAATGCCCAGCCCCAAATCTAGAGCTCCAATCACATTATAAATGTTGAACTCTATTTTATCTCATTCTTAGTCAATAAGAAGTGAAAGAAGTTGCTGGTTAGGGCTTCCTTTTAAAATACAGTTTTATATGATCCTCTTGTTGTTTTGCCACTTTTCTTAGTCTCTCCCTTTTCTAGTAGCATAAGTTATCTCCAGAGATATAACAGTCATCTTGCAGTCATAGGAGAAATCCCATGGACTCAATTATAGGCAAGCAGAGGATCAGAGATCCTTAATGGCAGCCTTAGCAGTGTCTCTGGCCCTAGTCTGCCAGTCATAGAAGGAAAATGGCGACTGCATAGGAAGCACCTTCCAGTTTCCCGTGCTGAGAGTAACACACTGAGTAGGTGCAATGTAAATCCTCTTTAGATTGACTTCCCTTAGTTATAGCATTGATATTCTTACATACTAACCAGGCAGTGGAGTTAACTTTTGCAAAATTAATCTTAGAAGAAACCAAAGATAAAATTATGAGGACAAGGATAGGCATTACCTCTCTTGAAAGAAAGACGCTTGTTAGCCACCAGCCCTTTAGCAGCACCCAGCACAAGATTTTGTATTCATAGTTTCTGTGTCAACTATAGCCATGTCTGGTTTGTAAACCCTTTGTGGTAATGTGCTAATCCCATTTTTGTTTGCTCTCTGATCCAGAATACTTAGTTTTCCCATAGAGATCTCTGATATCAGCTGAGTGCTCTAAAATTTGGTCTGCAACAGCATAAAACAACTTCACCATATACATATTTATTTAGATCCATTATTTCAGCTTTTTAGTGATATTCATCAACTCAGGACCAGCATTCCTGTTCTGACCTCATGAGTGCTTGAAATACAGAAAGCTTTTTTCAGAGGGCTATAGAAAAACTATTTATCTACACTACACAATTGTGCTATGACTGATAATTGATTACCTGCACCCACAAAAAAAAATTATTGAGTAAGGCTATGTAGGAAATTTATATAATACGTTCAAGTCATCATGAATCATTTGTAATCTTTTCCCTTCACCGTATTTACTAATCCTTAAAAGATTTTCAGAGAACAGTTTTATTCCAATGTGCTTTATGCACCATCTGTTCACACTCATTCCTTATATTCTTACTAGGTCTCACAGATGCCACTTTTTAAATCAGCAAATCTCCTCAGGAGCATCATCTGGCTCCCATTAGCCTACTCCAAGGAGCCCCTTGTCACCACAGTAATGCCTGCATCAGACCAGATGTTCTTTATTCTCTGCCATATTTCTCTTCCCTGGTAGAATTTCTTAATGCAAATTTTGAGGGTGGAAAATCAAACCTCCTGGGCAAAAGCATTTTCTGTAAATCCTGTCTCTGTGCGTGGAATGCAGTGCTTATCCTGCAGTGGTTTGGAGAGTGCCTCTTTGCTCAGGGTAGAGGATAGAAATCAGACACCTCCAGAGGCCAGGAGAGAGGTGGAAAGAAAGCCAAAGGAAGTTGGACACAAATCAATGTCAAATACACAAGATTAATCTGGTTCAAGGTCAACAGGGACTGTTCCCCAATAGGAAATAAGCAAGTTTAGGAAAGAAAAAAACCTGTTTTGTAAAAGTATATGACATGCAGCTGTGACTGTCCCTGTCCTAAATGGAAGACAGCAATATTCCATGATTTTAGGCCAGTGAAGGCAATTAGTTTGGATAACTGATCACAACTTTGTTGTTGCTGTTATCTTGAAATGGGGTCTTATTATGCAGTCCTGGTTGGCCTAGAACTTGCTATGTATACCAGGCTGGCCTGGAGTGCCAGAGATCTCTGTCTCTGCCTCCCAAGTACTGAGGCTAATGATGTAAGCCACCATATCAGCCTCCAATTCTTTTTTAGAATGCTAGGATCTGAATTTAAATTACTCAAAAACACTAATCAGAATCTACAGCTTCTGAAGTTTCACATAGGTACTACCTCAAAGTGAAAAATATCCATTGAATTGTTCTACCAGGGGGATGTTGGCCAGGGGATCCAAGGCCCCACAAAAGGTAAGGGCTCCTTGCCCCTAAGTTGGGATACCTGCAGGAGGAGAGGCGATAAGACCCTGCTGCCGAAGACCTGACGTTAACATGGGAGGGATGTATTGAGACCGCACATGCAAGGGTACAGATGGCCTCTGGAATGCCAGAGAGTGTTCCCAAAGGCCACTAAACCAATAAAGCAAATACGGGTCTCCCTGAGTCAAGCAAGACTCCACCATCAGCACCAGCTACACTTCACCTGCCTGGAAATACTGTGCAGCAGAGGCAGCCATGTGCCTGTATATCCCAAATCTAATTGGCTGTTGGCTCTCTCCTTGGAGGAATAACCCATGGCTGATGCCACAAGCCTACATCCTCTACAGGTTAGGAGATGTCATAAGCCACAGTAAGACCCTGTTATATTTATCAGGGGGTAAAAATATAATTCATGAATTAACATATCATCCAAACATATGTGTCTATGCCAAAGTAACCTACCATAACTATTAGTGCTGCTTAAATACCTATATATCTAATTGCTTGTGCTTCATTAGTAGGATCGAAAGGTTACTCCTGAACAAACTGTCAGCCCATGAAAGGAAACAGCCAGAATTGACCAGAATCCAAGTCAACAGCTCCAGAGAGAGAGGACAGTTTTACTTCTCATCCACCTGTGCCCCTTTTCTAAGCCTAGGGAACAATCTGCGGAAGAGGGGGCGTGGTAGAATGTAAAGGCTGCGATTGGGGTGAACGGTGAAACTACAGCGATGTAGTCTGGACACTCATTTGATCAACTTGATTGAACAAACAACCTGTCAACCTCCACTGAATGGTGGGACTGTGGGGGTTTGGGCACAACAGTCTATAGATTGGTTTTGCACGAAGGATGCTTATACTCATGGATTATCACTTATAGCTAAAAAATGAAAAAAAAAAAAAACCTGAAAGATGCAGACAGTTTAATGCAGAATAACGTAGCTGGGATGGGTGGGGGTGGGGAAGGAGGGAAAGGGAAATATGCCTGACCCGAATTGAAAATGATTTATAAAATGCACAAACCATCCAAGTAAAAATTAAAAAAAAATAAAAATAAATAAATAAAAAAAAAAAAAAAAAAAAAAAGAAAAATATCCATGAGGCCAGAAATAGTAAGTTTAGCTGCAACTGCACAGACCTGAAGTTTTAGAGAGGTGGTCTAAATATGAAAATCAAATTTTAACTGACCTGTCATGGGGGCTTTGGGGGAGTCCATCAATGGTGTGACAACCTGTCCCTTCCTTGAAACATGGGAAAGAGATGACCCGGTTATCGTTCCCCCCAGTGTGATGGGAACTTGTAGTGCTTGTCGACTGAAAATATGCCAACAAGCCATTTACCCCAAATGGGAAAACAGATGGGCCGAGACCCTGCTTCAACATGAGGCCAAAGACCAGTTGCTGATGGGTTGTTGGAGTTCCCTGAATGTCCTAGATCAGAAAAACCAGAACCAAAAATATTTTCTAAGTGAGAGCATAGTTAATGAAGGGCTTGCACATTCAGCTACCACAGGGCCAGAGGGGCCAAGGTTAGACTAGAAAAAGTCTTAGGATATTTTGGGGTGCAGTTTTGTATCTTCAACACCCAATGAACATTCAGTCCCCTGGGAATACACAGTCCTATGAAGTTCTTGAATTCTTCAAAAGAAATATTATTAAAATGGGTCTGCATGGAGTAAGGTACAATAATAATCCAAGAAGAGGACAAGAAAAACGAGGTGGGGGGGGAGGGGGCCGGGAAGCCTGGTGTGGAATGGAATGCAAAACATGAAAACAAATGTATGAAATATCTCAAACTTATTTAATTAAAAATAATAAAAAGTTTAAATTGTGTAAAAAGGGAGGAATTAAAGAGGTTTTGGAGAAAGTTGGGTACCAACCTCTGATGTAAAGCCGGATGACAAGAACAGTCAGTGAGAAGCAGGCTTGGTTCACCTTTTCCTCCCATCTTCCACTTTCCTTTCCCAGGCTCACATACGACCTCCGCTTGGTTGGCAATCATGTCAGCTGGCTGCGACACCGCCAAAACAGTTTTTTTTTGTTGCCTGTTTGCACCCCCCACACACACACACACTCGCCATGTTTGGCGAAGCAAGCATATTTAAAAAGAAGGTAAACAATTCCATTATTGGAAGACATTTACTAGATGGAATAGAAGTGTTGAGAGAAAAAAGAAAAGAAACCAGTCCTATTTTTTTTTTTTTTTTTTTTTTTTTTTTTTTTTTTTTTTTGTTTTGTTTTTTAAATTAATTTAAGATTTCCTTGGCTTGGGGCCCTTAGGCATTAGTCCCTCGCAATGCCTACCTCCTCGAAGTCTGCTCTTCTCGAATTCTCACTTTGCAATTGCAATCTTAAACATCTACTTCTCTTAAAGGAAATGCAGTTTCCCAGGGAATTGAGATGAAGGGGTATCAAGAAACTTAGCTCCCTCCTCCTAGGGCGACCTCCCCTTTTTCTTCTTCCATTTAGCATTAGCTTCTGGGGAAAATGTTTAAACATTTTGTTTTCATCGATTCTTGTTCCCTACCACTTTGCTTTAGTTATTCTCCCTTTTTGAATGCCTACCCTCAGCCCAGAGTGTGGAGGGGCCCCATTAAATCAAAAGAGCTTGCCATAAATAAAAGGTTTGTTTTGGGTTCCATTTTAGAGTTCATTTTGGGAAGGTTGCTTTTGGACCGTGATGGAGGCACAGCACAGTGGCGGCCAGGGCAGAGGATCAAGGACCATTTAACCTCCACCCCAATGGCCAAGAAGGACCTGAGAAAGAGGAAGACATCGTGACCCCCATATCCGCTCGGAGGTCATCCTTTTCAGAGTGGGAAGAATCTCATGGGGTTGGGGAGATAGCCTAGCGGTTTAAAGAGCAACCGACCTCTTGCAGAGGACCCCCGGGGAGTCCCATCCCCAAGCACTCACATGGTGGGCTAAGAACCGTCTGTAAGCCCAATTTCCAGGAGAACTTCCAGTTCCAGGAGAATCCGAGACCCTCTTCTGAACCTCCCGCGGCATTGCACGACAACGTGCACAAACCCTTGCTCAGAACAGTAACATTCATAGACACATACAAAATAAATAAATTTTTAAAAAAATTAAAAAAAAAAAGAGTGGAAAGATCTCACTCCACTAGGCCCGTCTCTTAATGTTTCCCTCCCCCCTTTTCCCCCTTTTTTTTTTTTTTTTTTTTTTTTTTTTTTTTTTTTTTTTTTCCCTTCCCCCCCCTCCCACCCCCCAGTTCCCCAGCCCATCTCCTAAAGGGCAAGCCAAGGAAACCAAGCGTTAAATGTGGGCACTTTGGGGACAATCCCACACCCTGAACGCAGCAAAGGGTAGTCACCATAGTCTGCCCCTGAAATGCCTCCGAGCTCCAAAACTGCTGTCCAGCCACTCAGGACCGGCTCAGTTGATTGGAAAGGCTGTCGTCTGGCCACATACCTTTTAGTCTGTAAGGAGTCCACAAGCTTTATGCCGACAAAAACAAAGTTGAGTAGTAGGTTGATTGTACTTTACTCCCGTACAGGTCAATGAACGCAGACCCCAGAATCATCCGTAACATTCATGTCCATTGTTTTCGATACGGTAGCCCACTAGCATGTGTGTTTGCTGTTTATTTAAAAATAATAAAAATGTAAAGGCCACTTTTTCGGTGGCATTGAGGCAGGCACACATACATAATAGCTTAGCAACCTGGGACCCCACTTGACTTGGGCTATATACATGCACCCCTCTCCAGACACCTATTAATCTGTTAGCAACCTGGGACCCCAGGCTGCATCAAGCTGTAAATGGACCTTGCCCTTGAACCAATAAAACTAGTTACTACCCTTAGACAATCTCTTGATAATGCCGCTGTTTTGTCCATTTAACTATATCCAAAAAAAGATCGTGGGACTCTCAAGCTGGCCTAGAAAACTAAATTTTGGGGTGCGGGCCTCAATATGACCACACTCTGTCCTCACGTGGGAACGTTTAGGAGAAGCCCCCTGCAAATAATGCCTGCAATTTTTGTTCAATGAAATATTGGGCTGCATTGGTTAAATTAGATACTTATGGGAAGGGACAATGCACAAGTGAGCAAGGGTTTTTATAAAGAAATCCCAAAAACTGTGTCGGTTCACACCACGCAAATTAAAACCCTATATCCAAACTCTTTTGCTTGAAGCGTTAAATAAAAGAAAGCCCAACAGATAATCCAGGGGCTATTGAACTACCTCATTTAGGTGGGGCACATTGGTCCAAATCTTGAAATGGCCTTCTAATCCATTCTAATCATTTCCCCCATTGAAATGGGTCCTTACTACTTTGTATCTATCCAGGTTTTTATCCCGCATTTCTGAATAAGAGGCCAACCTTATCCAGCCTAGTCCCAATCACCCAGTACAGCACATCATGATTCAAACCATAAGAACATTTCTATCAGCACAGAAGACTCCTCTAGTCAGTACTATGTTAGCAAAGAAACTTATTCTAACAGCGAACTGTGAATGTGACCATTACATTTGTGTGAAATTCTACAAATGGGAAAACTGAACACATTTGAGCATCATGGGTGTCCTGAAAGTGAATTGGCTGGATAGGACATGGTTGGGGAATGATATGCTCTTTGCCATAGCAGGCCCGCCATAGTTTCAAGGTTTTATGGGGGCAAGCAGGCCACAAGAGGAGCAGTATTTTATTTTTTAAGATTTATTTTTTATTTTAAAAAAATAATTGTAATTAGTATTGGCTTTCCCTTAGAAGTCATAGATAATACATATGAAACTTTGTTTTTTTTAAAAAAGAAGGACAAATAAGGGCTGGAGAGATGGCTCAGTTGTGTAAAACACTGGCTGCTCCTTGCAGAGGACCCAGGTTTAATTCCCCACCAACCTGGTAGGCTAAAACTGTCCAATAACTCCAGTTCCAGGGAGNAAAAAAATAAAAACAAAAAAAAAAACAAAATTAAAAAAAAAAAAAAAAAAAAAAAAAAAAAAAAAAATTTAAAAAAAAAAAAAAAAAAAAAAAAAAAAAAAAAAGAAAAATATCCATTGAGGCAGAAATAGTAAGTTAGGCTGCAGCTGCACTGACCTGAAGTTAGAGAGGGTTCTAATATGAATCAGATGTTAACTGACCTGTCCATGGGGGCTTGGTGAGTCATCAGATGTATGTGACACCTGTCCTTCCTTGAACAGTGGGAAGAGATGACCTGGGTATCGTTCCCAGTGTGATGGTACTGTAGTGCTTCGGACTGAATATATGCCAACAATCCATTTCCCAAATGGTAAAACAGATGGCGAGACCTGCTTCAACTGAGGCCAAAAGACCAGTGCTGATGGTTGGTCCCTGAATGTCTAGATCAGAAACCAGAACAAATATTTTCTAAGTGAGAGGCATAGTATGAAGGGCTGCCCATTCAGCTACCACAGTCCAGAGTGGCAGGTAGACTAGAAAAGTCTTAGATATTTGGGGGGCAGTTTTGTCATCTTCACACCCAGTGACATCAGTCTGGATACCACATCTATGAGTCTTGAATTCTTCAAAAAGAAATATTTATAAATGTATGCATGGATATGTAACAATAATAATCCAAGAAGAGGACAAGAAACTGAGAGTGGGGGGGAGGGGCTGGAGCTGGTGTGGAAATGATGCAAACATGAAACAAATGTATGAAATTCTCAAACTTTTTAATTAAAAATAATAAAAAGTAAATTGTGTAAAAAGGAGGAATTAAAGAGGTTGGAGAAAGTGGGTACCACCTCTAGATGGAAGCTGATGACAAGACAGTCAGTGAGAAGCAGGGCTGGTTCAGCCTTCCTCCCATCTTCCACTTTCCTTTCCCAGGCTCACATACGACCTCCGCTTGGTTGGCAATCATGTCAGCTGGCTGCGACACTGCAATCAGTTGCTGTTTGCACCCCCCCACACACACACACTCGCCATGTTTGGCGAAGCAAGCATATTTAAAAAGAAGGTAAACAATTCCATTATTGGAAGACATTTACTAGATGGAATAGAAGTGTTGAGAGAAAAAAGAAAAGAAAACCAGTCTATTTTTGTTTCCTTTATTGAAAATCAGGTAGTTGTTGTTGTTTTTAAATTAATTAAGTTCTTGGCTTGGGCTTAGGCATTAAGTCTCCAGATGCTCTTCTCGAATTCTCACTTTGCAATTGCAATCTTAAACATCTACTTCTCTTAAAGGAAATGCAGTTTCCCAGGGAATTGTCAAAACTTCTCCCTCCTCCTCCCTCCCCTTTTCTTCTCCATTTAGCATTAGCTCTGGGGAAAATGTATAAACATTTGTTTCATCGATCTTGTTCCTACCACTTGCTTTAGTTTCTCCCTTTTTAATGCTACTCTCATCCCAAGAGTGTGAGGTGCCCATTATCAAAATATCTGCCATAATCAAACAGGTTTGTTTGGGTTCACAGTTTTAGAAGTTCATTTTGGAGGTTGCTTTTGGACCCGTGATGAGGCAGCACATCTGGACAGGGCACAGAGGATCAAGGCCATTTACCTCACCCCATGGCCAAGATGACTGAGAGAGAGGAAGACATCAGTGACCCATAATCCTCTCGGAGGTCATCCTTTCAAGAGTGGAAGATCTCTGGGGCTGGAGAGATAGCCTAGCGGTTAAGAGCACCGACGCTCTTGCAGAGGACCCGGGTTCCATCCCCAGCACCCACATGGTGGCTAAGAACCGTCTGTAACTCCAATTCCAGGAGAACTCCAGTTCCAGGAGAATCCGAGACCCTCTTCTGACCTCCGCGGCATTGCACGACACGGGTGCACAGACCTGCATGCAGACAGTACATTCATACACATACAAAAATAAATAAATTTTAAAAAAATTAAAAAAAAAAAGAGTGGAAGATCTCCCACTAGGCCCTGTCTCTTAATGTTCCCGCCATCTCCTAAAGGTGCAACCAAGGAACCAAGCCTTTAATGTGGGACTTTGGGGGACAATTCCACACCTGAACGACAGCAGTTAGTCACCATAGTCTGCCCTGAAATGCCTCCATCTCCAAACCTGCTGTCCAGCTACTCAGGCTTCTCAGTTGATTGGAACTGCTGTCTTCTTGCCACATACCTTTTAGTCTTAGAAGGAGTCAGCAAGCTTATGCCGACAAACAAATTTGAGTAGTAGGTTATTGTACTTTACTCCTTACAGGTCATGAACGCAGACCCAGATCATCCTTAACATTCATGTCATGTCGATACGGTAGCCACTAGGCATGTGTTGCTGTTTATTAAAAATAAGAAAAATGTAAAATTCCACTTGTCGGTGGCATTGAGGCAGGCACACATACATAATAGCTTAGCAACCTGGGACCCCACTTGACTTGGGCTATATACATGCACCCCTCTCCAGACACCTATTAATCTGTTAGCAACCTGGGACCCCAGGCTGCATCAAGCTGTAAATGGACCTGCCTTGAACAATAGAAACTAGTTACTACCCTTAGCAATCTCTTGATAATGCCCTGTTTTCCATTTAACTATATCCAGAAACAGATCTGTGGACTACTCAATCTGGCCTAGACTAATTTGGGTGCGGGCTCAATATGACAAACTCTGTCCTCACTGTGAACTTTTAGGGAGAATCCCCTGCATATGCCTGCAATTTTGTCAATGAATAATTGGGCATGCATTTGGTTAAAATTAGATACATTATGGGAAGGGACATGCACAGTGAGCAAGGGTTTATATAAATCCCAAACTGTCGGTCACACCACGCAAATTACAACCCTAGTAACCAAACTTCTTTTCTTGAAGCTTATAAAAGAAAGCCCCAAACAGTAATCAGGGCTCTTGACTACCCTCATTTATGTGGCCCATTGTCAATCTTGAAAGTGCCTTCTAATCCATTCTATCATTTCCCATTGAATGGGTTCCTTACTACTTTGTAATCTATCCAGGTTTTTATCTCATTCCTGAATAAGAGGCCAACTATCCAGCCTAGGTCCCAATCACCAGGAACAGCACTAGTCATGATTCAAACCATAAGAACATTTCTATCAGCACAGAAGACTCCTCTAGTCAGTACTATGTTAGCAAAGAAACTTATTCTAACAGCGAACTGTGAATGTGACCATTACATTTGTGTGAAATTCTACAAATGGGAAAACTGAACACATTTGAGCATCATGGGTGTCCTGAAAGTGAATTGGCTGGATAGGACATGGTTGGATGATTATCTTTCAATAAGGACCTAATATGTTCCAAGGTTTGGGGGCAAGCAGGCCAAAAGAAGATAGAGTGGAGGGACAGACTCCTTTTTTATTTAAAAAAATATTGTATTAGTATTGCTTCCCTTAGGAAGTAATATATAATACATATAGAAATTTTTTTTAAAAAGGAAGGACCAGAGAGATGGCTCAGTTGTTAAGAACACTGGCTGCTCTTGCAGAGGACCCAGGTTTAATTCCCAGCACCCACATGGTGGCTAATAACTGTCCATAACTCCAGTTCCAGGGAGTCTGACATCTTCCTCTGACCTCCAAGGGCACCACCTGATACAAGTGCACTTATATACACATGTAGGCAATACACTCATACGCAAAAAATAGAATACATTTTTTATAAAGAACGTGATTACATTGAAAGACTTTGTAGAGGTCAGAGAATTTGGAAAAAAAGAGTGAATGGCAAACATATTATAGGAACAGTGGCAAATTTCAAATTATTGTTGAAGCTTGTTACAGTTTTGTCAGTAAATAATGGTCAAAAATTATAGTAGGCATATAGAATTGCAATTTTATATTCTAGGATATAATTGCATATTTTAGTTTGAGAATTACATCAATTAAGCTGCTACCGTACTTTCTATTTCTTTTTTAACTTCCTGGACTGTGAAATCTTTTTAATTTTATTTTCATATTATGTTTACAAGTGTACTGACTGCATGTAGGTAGTTGAATTTGTGTCATCCAATACCCACAGAGGTCAGAAGAGGGCATCTGGAATTACGGACAGTTGTTATCTGCCATGTGGGTGCTAGGACTCAAACCCCGGTCCTCTACAAGTCAGTGCTCTTAACTCCTGAGCCATGTCTCCAGCCCCTGGACTGTGAGCCTTATCTCTAGAACTTCTATTAAGACATAGGCAAGGGCATTCTGGGGCTATAGAAGAGTAATGGAGAAATAATAGAAAAACCTCTTGGTGCCCGGTAATGGGAGAGGTGCAGCATCAAATTGTGATCCTCTCCTGTGGCTGCCTCCCACAAACCTGGAGCTGTGGTCCCCTCCTGTGAGCTGGAGCTGTGGTCCCCTCCTGTGTGCTGGGGCTGTGGCCGCCTCCCACAATCCTGGAGCTGTGGTCCCCTCCTGTGTGCTAGGACTGTGGCCACCTCCCACAATCCTGGAGCTGTGGTCCTCTCCTGTGAACCAGAGTTGTACTCCCCTCCAATGAACCTGGAGCTGTGGTCCCCTCCTGTGAGCTGGAGCTGTGGTCCCCTCCTGTGAGCTGGAGCTGTGGTCCCCTCCTGTGAGCTGGAGCTGTGGTCCCCTCATGTGAACCTGGAGCTGTGGTCCCCTCCTGTGAGCTGGAGCTGTGGTCCCCTCCTGTGTGCTAGGGCTGTGGCCACCTCCCACAAACCTGGAGCTGTGGTCCTCTCCTGTGAACCAGAGTTGTGCTCCCCTCCAATGAACCTGGAGCTGTGGTCCCCTTCTGTGAACTGGAGCTGTGGTCCCCTCCTGTGAGCTGGAGCTGTGGTCCCCTCCTGTGAGCTGGAGCTGTGGTCCCCTCCTGTGAGCTGGAGCTGTGGTCCCCTCCTGTGAGCTGGAGCTGTGGTCCCCTCCTGTGTGCTGGGGCTGTGGCCGCCTCCCACAAACCTGGAGCTCTGGTCCTCTCCTGTGAACCCGAGTTGTGCTCCCCTCCAATGAACCTGGAGCTGTGGTTCCCTCATGTGAACCTGGAGCTGTGGTCCCCTCCTGTGAGCTGGAGCTGTGGTCCCCTCATTGAGCCTAAAACTTTGGTTCCCTACTGTGAGCCATAGTTCCTCATTCCTCTGACAGTCCACTGAGGGTAGTACAGAGTGGAGGATGGAGGACTTCCTGATATTGAGCAGCAGTTTCAGTCTTCTCTGAGTGTCTACATTTCCCACAGTCTCCTCCCCTGAGGTCCCAGGTTGTGCATAGCAGCAGCTTTGCTTCTTATGCTGGGGACAGGGAGGTCTCTGACATTTGCAGATGCTGGTCTTGGGAAGACTGATTCTCAAGAATGGACCTCCTACCTCCCATGTGGAGCAGACTCTTTATACTAGCAGGAAATGGCCCCATAACCCACATCACAGATGAGAAAACAGAGGCTAACCAGTCTAGCTTCTCCAAAGTTTTAAAACCAGAATGGAAAATCGAATCTGTTTACATTCCAGTGTACTACACTCCCATGAATCTCTGGGACCAAGGAAGCGCACTGAGGACTCCCAGCCATTGCTCCTTAAAGCTCCCCTGTTTTCTCTCCTCTTTAGTGAGAGTCGATGCCCTTTGAATGCACAGCAATAAATATTTTCTTAGCTTTTCATTTCGAGATAACTATACTTCCATAAGAGTGGTAAGAAATTATAGAGATAGCTCTTGCATAACCCTTCAACAATTTTATTTTGTTTTAATCCTCTATGTACTAGACCTTCTGCTAGACCCTGTAAGCAAAGATTATCCTTATTCTAGAAGCCAATGGAGAACATATAAACATATCATTGATGTAGAAGTAATTAAAACAAAAGTGCAATACTATTCACCTATTAATTAACAAATACTTAACATTCTAGCTAAGTAACTGTGAAAAGTTCCAGTTGCCTCTATGTCTGTTTTCTCATCTTCAAAACAAAAGAAACAGTAGCATCTCCACCATAAGTTCAGTGTGAGCTTTCACAGCATAGTCTCTGAACATTTAGTTACTAATGTTTTTGTTTTTTGGTTTTGGGGGTTTTTTGGTCTTTTTGAGACAGGGTCTTCCTGTAGCCCCAGCTGTCCTGGAACTCACTCTGTAGACCAGGCTGGCCTTAAACTCACAAAGATCCGCCTGCCTCTGCCTCCCAAGTGCTACATCAAACATCAGACTTCTGCTCTCCGCCCTTAAACTATTCTACAACACACATGCCTCATGGTGTAAGCCAGTACATGCCCTGTCTCTGGTCAATTAGAACACCCAAAAAGGGCTGCTGACCCACCTTCGAGGAGAGGAAAAGAGACCTCAGAGAAAGCTTGCAAAGAGAGAAGGAAGCAAAGGGAATTCAAGGCAAATGGGGCATCAAAGATTTGGATTCTTAGTAACTTCAGGCCAGAGGGGGGCTTGAAGTTCACCCCCTGCTACTCATCACCCTCTGCAGGTCTTCTAGTTTTCCTGGTCTCAAGATTCTTCAAGGTGATTCCACATGATGAAACAGCCAATACCCTTAAAGGACAGTTCTCTCTTATTATAAAGTGTTCCTGTGTGCGGCCTCTCATTTACTGCCACCATTTAGACACACTTAACTCAGCAAAATACTAGCTGGGTGCCTGTCTATACCAGCTCCTTCCATATGGCCCACCAAGGCAATAGTCCACAATCTACTGCCTGGTTATGGGTTGTGCTTGCTTTGAGGAAACATATTAACTCCATAACTTTTAAGTGCTAAGGCCTTGAGAATGTTGAAGGTTTAAGTAAGAAGCAGTATGTCAGTGGAAAGAAGGGTAATTAAAAATACAAAAGCAGTCAGTGATGCTTTCAGGGTTTTTGGTTTTTTTTGTGTGTGTGTGTTTTTGTCTTTTTGAGACAGGGTCTCCCTTTAGTCTCAGCTGGCTTGGAGCTTGCTATATAGATGAGGCTGGTCTTACAGAGATCTGCCTGCCTCTGCCTCCCGAGTGCTGGGATTAAAGGCGTGCACCACCATGCCAGGCGATATTTTCTCTTTTTATGTGTATTTTTATATGTACTTTAATAGTGTAATTAGTTTTTAAGGGAAAATTCATTTATGCAACACATGAAAACCATTTTGACAGTACTCAGCCCAATATAAAGAAAAGACGAAAAAGGAAATTGTTTAAGTGTCTACTTAGAGAAACAATACCAATGTTGGGCACTAATCCAGGAATACACTAAGAACATAAAAGCTGAGCCTGGTAAGCAACTTTATCTAAGCCTGTGGGTCTGCGTCCTACTGCAAGCTGAACAGCATCAGTGAGCACTGTGCTTGCAGGTGCAAACCCCTTAGCTACAGCTACCTGTCTTAGCGACTAGGAAGCATAATTAAGACTGAGGTATGTGACAGAAATAGCTCTGCAAATCAATGAGGGAAAGAGATTATTTGGTTCATGTGCTGAGACATCTAGATAAAAATGTGGGAAAAGACTGGGAGTGTAGTGCAGCACCGGAACCCTTGACTAGAATGAGTGAGACCGCATGTTAAATCCCCAGCATTATAAAACAACAAAACTAACATGGGCAATAAACTAAGGTCCCACTCCACTTACTCAAAATTCATCTCTTTCTCTCTCTTTTTTTTTTTTTCATTTTAGGGTTTGGTTTTTTTTTCCCCCTTTGGGAAAAAAGTCAAACTACATTGCCCAGGCTGGTCACAAACTCATGGTAATCTTCCTGCCTCCCAATCTGGAAATTAAAGATGTGAACCACCATGCTCTGCTTAAAAATTGGATTCTGGTGGATTATTTTAAATGTGAAATTTTTAAATAGAATAAAAATTGAGAGTTACAGAGTAATAAAGAATATTCTAATATGACATAAAGTCAAAATAATGAAAAATGTGTTTGTGCATGTGTTTGTGTGTGTGTGTGTGTGCGCGCACGCACACATGTGGAGGCTACAGCTCAACACCAATGCCTCCTACTTTATTTTTGACAGGTTCTCTCTTGACCCTGGGGCTTATGATTCAGCAAGACTGGGTGGCCAGTCAGCCAGAGATCTTCCTGTCTCTGCCTCCACAGCACCAGACTTACAGCTATGTATCACTGCATCCATCTTTTTTATCTGAGTGCTGAGGATCTGAACTCAGATCCTCATGCTTGGATCCAACTGAGCCCTCTATCCAGCTTATAAAAGGAAAATTTTATGTGGGAAAATCTCACCAAAGTATATTTAGAAAAAGTATTTGCAATCCAGATTTCAAGTGAAGAATCTTTCATAATACATTAAGCTTTTCTGAAAATAAATAAGAAAATTACCAACAGTTCAATGGGAAAAGAGCAAAATACATGAACAGACAACTCTCAGAAAGAAAAAGAAATACAGCAGCTCTTAATCACATGAACAAATATTCAGTCATGTTCATAAGAACAATACTGGTCAGAGCTGTAGCTTAGTAACAACACTTGCTTACCTGTGAGGCCCTGGATTCACTTCTCAACACAACACAAATGAAACAAAGCCAAATTAAATTAACAAACATATATCATTCTTACCTATAAAACTGGCAGTTTCAAAAGTGTCACAACAGCTCATTCATTTATGGAGAGTTGTAAAGTGGTAATGCTTTCATGGAAATTTTTGGTACTATTTGGCACGTTGCAATGTTCAGTTTGGGGCTTAGTACTTCTATTTCTACTTATCCCTCATATATCTCATATATCTTGAATATGCGTAAGGTAATTTACACATGAAGTTATGCATAAGTCTATTGTTTAAAAGAGCAAAACCAGAAAACAACCTCTATTGTCTATTTTTTGGGTTTTTTATTTTTTATTTATTTCTGTATGTGTATGAATGTACTGTCTGCATGCAAGTGTGTGCACCCGTGTCGTGCAATGCCGCGGAGGTCAGAAGAGGGTCTCGGATTCCCCTGGAACTGGAGTTCTCCTGGAATTGGAGTTTCAGACGGTTCTTGGCCGCCATGTGGGTGCTGGCGATTGAACCCAGGTCCTCTGTAAGAGCGGTTGGTGCTCTTAACCGCTAGGTCATCTCTCCAGCCCTGTTTTTTTTTTTTATAGCTATATACAATTTATTGATTTGCTCACGTGACAGAGTTCAAGGAGTCCAACAGTAGCCATGCTGCACTGGAGAGGCTGAGAATCCAGGGAACTGCTCAGTCCGCAAGGCTGGATGTCTCAGTAGTCCCAATCTGGTGCTGAAGGCCTGATGGATTCCAGGAGATCTGCCGGTCTCAGTACACGCTGGAATCTGAAGGGTTGATCACAGCAGCAAGACAAACTCACCAGTGAGAGTGAGGCAAGCCGCAGGAAAAAAGGGACCAGCTCCCTCTGTCATGACCTTTAATAGTGCCTGCCAGCAGAAGGTAATGCCCATATTTAGGGTGGGCCATCGGGGTTGAGATAGTCCAATCTGAAGATCCTTTTTCTCTTATTTGTTCCTTAGTCCAGTCAAGTTGACACCCAGGATTAACCATCATAAGTCCACCCCTTGTCAACTTGACACCCAATAAATAGCTTCTCCTTATGTTATGCTTAAATGTCAATTGCGAACAATGGCAAGGTCATAATTCCACCTATCATGTTATAAGTGTCTCATGTGCACCAGCAAAGCATTATATCTTAGAGTAGGTGGTAATGTCCTTGAGGAACACTTAGTCCTTCAGTATCTAATAACCTAAATATGACAGCACTTAACACTTATCTCAGTTGCACATTAAAAAGGGAACAACACAAGAATCTGCTTAATATATGTATATGAACAAGCACATTCTTAACCAAATAGGACAAAAGTTAATATCTATTATAATCCACGTTTCTGCAACTGGTCCCGTGGCCTCAGCTGATATTTATGACTACCTTCTTCTATTACCCATTCTGTATTTCCTCCACCATCAGCAGGCACCTCTGTAGGTCTTGGCTCTTTCCCTGGAGGAGTGAACCTTGATTGTCTATTACTACTCTTTGTGTTCTAACTTCAGGAGGAAAGGATTATTTGGCCTACACAATCAGGTCACAGCACATCATTGGGACAAGTCAAGGCAGGGACCAAAAGGCAGGGTTACTTACTATTTCATGCAACACTGTCCCCCACCAAGGAACTTTTTTGCACCAAAGAAGTACAGAAGGAACCATGGAAGATGCTGCTGGCCAAAGTACTGAGAACAAAAGGCTGAGTGCTCAGCTTTAAATGGGACGGACATGCATGTTAACCCTGCCACCAAGACTCAGGGACCAGTACCCAAGGGGCAGTGGAAATAATTTAAGAGTTAGAGGCAGTGTGGTGCTGCATGGCTTCAACCTTGCACTCAGGAGGCAGAGACTGGTGGATCTCTGAGAGTTTGAAGCCAGCCTGGTCTACAGAACAAGTTCTAGGCCAGCTGGGACTACAGGGAGACCTTGTCTCAAGAACAAAAAACAAAAAGCAAAGAATGTAAGAGCTGAAGGATGGGGAGGATGTGCTGTGAAATGCTGTCTTCTGGACATGGTAATAGCTCTCAGAATCATGAGCCTAAGGAAGCTGTGCCTACCTGAACAGATCAAGACAAGATCAAGCCCATCAAAATTCCAACATAGAATTCATTCAGTCAGTGCTCTCCAGAACCACAACTCTTACTGAGGAGCTATGGGGAGTGGATAGATGCTGGGAGAAGGAGAACCATTCTTTTTGGAAGATGCTGCCACTAGTATGTTCCCCATGCTCCAGCAGATAGCCCTGCACCCGCTCACTAGCTAACTTAATGGGTTATCAAAAAGAGAGAGGGTAAGAAAAGACAAAGTTGGGAGAGAGACTGTTAAAGGAGACATGAGGCAAACAGGCGTAGACGAGACCATATTTCATTGTATGTATGTATGAAGTTCTCGAAATAAAGAGAAAAATGTTAAAGATCTTACAGGATCTGAACAAAGAGCTGTGCTAGAGGGAAGCGAACTTGCGGTGAGGTCGGCTTTCTGTTTCATTGTTCAGAGCTGATTTGCTGGGAAGACACTGAACTCCCAAGCACGAAGGATGAAAATGGGACATCCGTATACTCTAGCTAATTCAGTTGATTTTATTTCAGCCCACATACCCTAAGCACTTCTGCAGGGCAAGGTTAACCAACATTTTTATTAGCAGCAATCTCTGCCTTCTACTGATTATCTGGAGATTTAAGACCACATAATCACCCTCCACGTCAGAGGGAGGAGGGGGGAGGGAGACAGAACTGGCTAAGAGGCCCCAAATCCCTCCTAACACTCACTTCTTCCCTATCAGCAAGATTAGAGTATTCCTGGCTTTGTGCTGCTCAGATTTGGCAAGCTATCCTGGGCCTTCCAGGCCAGAAGGAAAAGAAAGCATCTCTAACGGCAATGTCTGGGGCCCCAGGCATGCTGGCCTCTCAGAAATGGTGCAGGTCACATGATCTGTCCTCCTAGTGGCAGTGAGCAGGCCAGGGTCCCTAGGTAGTCAGGAGAGACAAACAAGTAGCAGTTTGTGTCCCGCAGTCATGCTAAAACAGAGCAATGAGAGGAGACGGTCCTGGACCTACAAGCCCTGGGGCATCCCAGAGAGCGAGGAGGTACCCGCCCCCTGCAGCAGCCAACACCGCAGGAGCATCTGCTCTCTGGGAACCCGTACTGGCTCCCAGGCCAGCATCGCACCCTGGATCGAGGGCAACTACAACTACTACATTGAAGAGGACGAGGACAGTGGGGAGGAGAACGAAGAGTGGAAGGCTGATTTTGCCGAGAAGGAACAGCAACGGGAGGAAGAGGAGGAGGTCACTGCAGCCCCGCTGGATGCCCACGCTGACACTCCAGCCCAGCCGTCCGTGCTGAAGGTGAACGTGGGCGGCCACAGCTACCAGCTGGACTACTGCGAGCTGGCCAACTACCCCAAAACTCGCCTGGGCCGCCTGGCCACCTCCACCAGCCGCAGCTGCCAGCTGGGCCTGTGCGATGACTATGAGGTACAGAGCGATGAGTACTTCTTTGACCGAGACCCTGCGGTCTTCCAGCTCGTCTATAACTTCTACACATCCGGGGTGCTTCTGGTGCTTGATGAGCTGTGTCCCCGCAGCTTCCTGGAGGAGCTGGGCTACTGGGGCGTGCGGCTCAAGTACACGCCCCGCTGCTGTCGCATCTGCTTCGAGGAGCGGCGGGACGAGCTGAGCGAGCAGCTCAAGATCCAGCGGGAGCTGCGTGCACAGGCGCAGGCGGAGGAGGCGGAGGAGCTCTTCCAGGACATGCGCTTCTACGGGCCGCAGCGCAGGCGCCTCTGGAACCTCATGGAGAAGCCCTTTTCCTCGGTGGCCGCCAAGGCCATGGGGGTGGCCTCCAACCTCTTCGTGCTCATCTCCGTGGTGGCCCTGGCGCTCAACACCGTGGAGGAGATGCAGCACCAGGCGGAGCAGGGCACGGGCGGTGGGGACCCGAGGCCCATCCTGGAGCACGTGGAGATGCTCTGCGTGGCCTTCTTCACGCTCGAGTTCCTGCTGCGCCTCGCCTCCACCCCCAACCTGCGACGCTTCGCGCGCAGTGCCCTCAACCTCGTAGACTTGGTGGCCATTCTGCCTTTCTACCTGCAGCTGCTGCTTGAGTGCTTCACGAGTGAGGACCAGAGGCGCGGCAAGGGCTCCCCGATGGAGCACGACCTGGAGACCGTGGGCCGCGTGGGCAAGGTGGGTCAGGTGCTGCGCATCATGCGCCTTATGCGCATCTTCCGCATCCTCAAACTGGCGCGCCACTCCACCGGGCTACGGGCCTTTGGCTTCACGCTACGCCAGTGCTACCAGCAAGTGGGCTGCCTGATGCTCTTCATCACAATGGGCATCTTCTCCTTCTCCGCAGCGGTCTACTCTGTGGAGCATGATGTACCTGGAACCAACTTCACCAGCATCCTCCATGCCTGGTGGTGGGCTGCGGTGAGTACCAAGGCCTTTGAGGTTTTCCGTCCTTTCCCTTTCCTGACACGTACCATTCCTCTCCCACTCTCTGGTCATTGATTGGCCTTGTCCTCAGTCTTGAGAAAGGAGATCACCTCCGTAGCCCATCACTGCCTCCAGCTAACAAAATGTGGAGGATATTACAAAGCTGGAAAGACATCAAGATGGTAGTATGTTAAGTCACTAACTTTGACTTGGTCCTAAGATCTTCAAATCCAGACTTAGACTCAAAATCCTTGACAGGAAGATGGGCATGGTGGTGTGTAATGTTTGTAGTCTCTGCCCTTGGGAGATGGAAGTGGGACTATGAGGAGTTCAAGCTTATCTGGCTCAGCAGCCTACATGAGAGTTGGAGGCTAGCTTGGGTTACATGAGATTCCCCCCTGAAAACAAAACAAAATTAAAAAAGACCTTGGCAGACAGAATTTAAGAACGATGAACCATGGCTCTTTTTGTGGGATATGAGATGCTTCATTTAATTGCCACTTATTGAACTCCCTATATCTTAGATGGTTTATAAGTTGATCTTACTTAAAGATCACAAAGCCATAAGGTAGCTATGCTCACCATTTCTTTTTAAGAGGACAAGTAAGAAGCAGCTCCAATTTTTGAAGGACACTATTGAATTGCTACAAAGAAGGAGGGTGAGATGTGGCTGGACAACTTCGATCCTCCTTGAAAGCTTATTGTAGTCTTGCTTTAGTTAATTCTGAGTGTGGAAAGATGCATCCAAAACTGAAACCACTTCTAACTTCACTGAAGTTTTTTTTCTCAGGACAGAGTGTAATTGTCCCATTTTGTAACCAGAAGAGTAGTGGTTCAGAGATCTTGGTGCTGACACACAGCTGGAGGTGGTAAACATTTGTTCTTTGTCATGCCTTGCCTAATTAGTACCACTAATGTGTTCTTGTCATTGTCTTTGGAATTTTAGATTTTGAAATAATGTGTGCCATTTAATCAAAATACCTATATTACTAGTATACTAGATGACTCTCTGAAAAACGCTAGCCAGATCTTCTCACATCAGTGTAAAACAGACAGATGTGAGAAAGAACTGATTATTATTTTTCTTCTTTAAAATAGATTGTAAAGCCTTTAAAGACATTAAGCAACTCTAAAGAGAGAGTAGGTATTTGGAACATTAACACTGGCTATGTCAGATTATAGTGTGGTACATACACAGTGCTAAGATAAACTTACCCAGGGCTACAGACAGTGTGATATATCATGACGGAAGAGTCACAGCAGCAGGAGCAAGCCTCCAGTGTTAATCACTTCCAGTAGTTGGTCATTAACCATGACTCTGAATAGTTAGTTGTGGAACCTTATTCCATCGTTCCTTCTCCTTTCCACATCTCTAGAAGAGGAAGCGGAACTTGTACAGCTGTACAGTTCAATGTGTTTTCCTTCCTTTGCAAGCAGAGAGTGAGTATGCAGGCCAGGACTTTGAGTTTCTTCAATGACAGTGTGACATTAGGGAATGGGCTAGTCAAAGGCTGCTCCTCTGATCGTACTCCAAGTGACGAAAGGTCATCACCATAGTAGATAAACCATGTGTACAGATGGAGCTCATGGAGGATCAGTGTCCCCAGTAAGTGACATTTACTTTGGAGGCTGACTAAAGCAGGGAGGCAAACAGCAGCCCCACATGCTGATGATACAATACAAAGTGAATCACATTTTAATTCTTCCAGAGATCTTAGAAAGCTAATGTGCATATGCATTGGGTCTAGTGGACTTGCAACTAGAGATTAAGCCACAATTATTTGTGTTCAACATTATATATATATATATATATATATATATGAATACATAAATATATACTAAAAATAAATATATTAAATATGTAAATGTTTTATTAGAATTATTAAAATTGTAATTTTACTTTTAAAATATTTCTGAAGTTAATGCCTGTCCTAGTTTGTTATCTACTACTGTGATAAAACACTCTGACCAAAAACAACTTGGGGAGGAAAGGGTTTATTTGGATCATGCAGCCTAGTCACTATTCGCCATTGAGGAAAGAAAGGTATGCACTCAAGGCAGGAACCTGGAGGCAAAAGCTGAAACAGAGACCATGGAAGAATGCTGCTTCATGCTTTGGTCCCTTTAGCCTGTGTTCAGCCTGTTTTCTTATAGAGTCTAGGACTACCCGCCTAGGAGTGGCACCACCTACAATGGGCTAGACTCTCACATGTCAATTAGCAATTTATAAAATGTCTCTCAGACATAGCTACAGTCCAGTCTGCTATAGGAAAGGCATCAGTTGAAGCTGGATCTTCTCATGTGTGCCAAGTTGATAACTGAAATTATCTAGCATCATGTCTATTGATCACTTAATTTCCCAATCTAATTAATGCCAAATGAAATTTTACCCCTTTTTGTTTACTGAAATCATTTTGCCAAAAATGAACTTTTTCTATAAATTTTGCAATGTTGTTAGTGAACTTTTTCTATAAATTTTGCAATGTTGTTAGTGTCGTCCTGCACTTAGGGACGCAAACTGCACCTGCTGGATTAAAGGAAAAAGGGGGAGGAGCCAGAGCAAAAGAGCAGCAACCCAGCTGGCTATGGGGACTTCTGCCCCACAACTGGTCTGGCCTGGCTACCCGCCCCCACACACACACACAGACCCTTGGCCTTGGGGAGCCTACCACCACCCTGATATGGCCACATTAATTCAACCTGCAGGGAATGACTATACCCCGAGACAGAATTCTTAGGCTGATGGCCTCCTGCAAGCCTCTGTCCAAGGAAAACCCAGCAGCAACTAGATACTCTCTTCCCAGGTTAGTAGTCCAACAGGAGGACCCTATTCCAACCAATTCCAGCTAGCACTCAACACTCAAACACAAGCCTGATGGGCTTAACTTACGGATGAAAAATAATGGATCTGGAAATGTTGTCAGGTGGTAATGGAGATTTGATTTATTGTTTACAGTCCATTCTTTATATAGACAGAATGATGTCATCTCTCTCAGCCAGTCCCTCTGCATCACACCCCCTGTATATATCATTCGTTATTGTTTCATCCCATATCATGTGCTTGGGTCACAAGCGAGTCATGAGTTTATTAAAACCATTGTCTCTTAGGGGCAGAGTCAAATGCAAACTACCAGTACCATTATGAAATAGATAAGTGACTGGTAACTTTTGTTTTTTCCTTTTCCTGGGCAAATCTATGAGCACAGTAGGAACAAGTTCCCTCTAAGACTGCTCTGTTCCTCAGAACTGATGCTATTAACCAAGCTTTTCTTGGTACTTCTGATTATCTTGCATGTTGTGTACTAAGACTTTCTATTATCACAGAACAAGAAGGAAAGAATATCATCAAGTGATGTAGATGAAATGTCTTGTTTTTATATGCAGTCGTAAAGTGAATAGATGCAAAATTTTAGGACCAGTTCCTCTTATAACCCACAAAGTCCATCTTACTTCTTCATTGAGAACCTGTAGCTTGCCACACAGTACTCTTAAGGTATTGCTTTATTTTCTGTTTTATTTTATGTATATGAGTGTTTTGCCCATATGTATGTAAGGGAACTCCTGTCACACAGTGCCTGCAGAAGCCAGAGAGGGTGTAGGATCCTCTGGAACTGAGTTTCAGACAGTTAATAGCTGCCATGTAGTTACTGGGAACTGAACTCAGGTCCTTTGCAAGATCAGCCAGTGCTCTTAACCACTGAGCCATCTCTCCAGCCCTCAAAGTAGTACTGTAAATACTAGGAATAGAGTGACTGAGGGGAAAGGATAAACATCTTTCCATTATGCTGTTTACCTTTTAGTGCAGAAAGACATATAATAAATAATTCCTGATAGTGCAGGATGATATATGAGATAACAGGCTAAAGAACAATTGGGATGATAGAATTTCTTTTTGATGGTACAGTCAGAAAAGCACTATTTGAGATGAGATGACTTTGAGATTAAATTTGAACCAGGAGAAAAAAATTCCCTTAAATCTACATGACTAAATAGACTTAAGAATCTGAGAAGTTGGGCTGGAGAGGTGGCTCAAGTTTAGAGTACTTCCTGTTCCTCCAGAGGACCTTGGTTCAGTTCTGAGCACCCACACAGTGACTTTGATGCCCTTTTCTGTCCTTCACGGGGACTATAAACATACCAGTAATCACATCAGCAATGAAAACATTTATATAAATAAATCATTAACAAACAAATCTGAGATGTGGAATCCAACCATTAGGCAACTTGTTGCTTTATATAACTAATTAAAAATTAAAGTAAAAAAGCTGAATCTTAAAAGTAACTCTGGGGCTGGAGAGATGGCCTAGTGGTTAAGAGTGTCAACTGCTCTTGCAGAGGACCCGGGTTCAATGCCCAGCACCCACATGGCAGCTGAGAACCATCTTTAACTTCAGTTCCAGGGGAATCTGACACCCTCTTCTGACCTCCACGGCTTTGCATGACACGGGTGCACAAACCTACATGCAGAAAGTACATTCATACACATAAAAAATAAATAAAATTTTTAAAAAGTAACTCTGTCTCATAGTATTTTGTTGATAATACATATCGTAATTAAAAAAAAATTAAGCACAACCCCAAGATAAATGTACATTTGTTTATAAATAATGTAGAAGTTATGCACGCTACAGCAATAATGCAGCACAAGCCACACCAACACTCAGTGACTTAAAACATCAAGCATTCATTTGGTGTATGAGTATAAAGGTGAGCAACTTGAGCCAGGTGCAATGGCCCACACCTTTAATCACAGACTTTAGGAGGAAGAGGCAGGCAGGTTTCTGTGAGTTCTAGGCCAACCTGATCTATATAGCAAGTTCCAGAACTACACAATAAGACTCTATCTTAAAGAAAAAAATTGAGCAACTTATTCTGCATGAACTAGAAGCTTCTCATTTGGTATCATCCATTCTCATGTCTATGGTCAGCTGGATAAAAGATGGTAAAATGGGAAGAGTGGGCTACATGTCCCTCTTACCACAACAGGCATGTCTCCGTGGCTGTGACAAAGGTCAAGAAGGAGAGCACAAGCCTTACCATGCAGCCACTGCACCATGTCACTTCAGTTTATATTTGCTCAGCTTGTTGAGTTGTTGATAATCAGCTCAACCCAAAACATGTCACATAGCCACACTCAGGCAAGTGGCAGTGCAAGTCAGCCCAGGATAACAATGCACTGTGAAGGTGTATAGGAAAGACCTTGACTACAGGGAGATAGAATAAGTTAGACCCACTAACATAATCACTCTACTAGTAATAAATTACTGCTCCAAAATACCATACCTGTCCAAAAATGTACACTCACACATTGAAATGTTCAAGATGAGGTGAAGAGAGATACGACTGACATTTTCCTGTGTGCCTCCAGAGCCATATCTCTACCTCATATAAAAGACAGATTCTCAGCCCATTCTCCTGTCTATCGTTAGAACATTACCAGAATTTAGAGGACAACTCCAAATCTGGCTTCCTTTTAATAAACGTCACTTTCTCTAATGCCAAGGGTCCTGCAACCTTCTACAATTCAGCTCAAGGTTTTTAGGAGGAATATAGTCATTTTCATTATTATGAATTCTACATCTGCAATGCAAATCTCTCATGAACCCTTACATCTGTATCTGCTCATGAACTAGGATGTAAGATAGAACCTTCTTATCTGTGCAATGGAGGTTATTTGTGAACACTAATATAATAAGAAACACATTTAAAATACTAGCTTGTAGTAGTAGTCTATAATAAATAGATGCCACCTTATCTGAGTAGTTGATAGTCTTTGTCATGTGGAAGCAATATTCTTTGATTCTAGATTCCTTTTAGGAGAAAGTCAGACTTTCTTTACTGAGGAAAAAGAGAAACTGTGAAACATATAAAGGAACCAGCGCTCCTGTCCTGGAAGAGCTTCAAAATATACAGATAAACAGACCAGAGACTATGCCTGTAAACAGTGCCAGCCATGTGGGGGTTCTCAGAATTGCTTGAAAGTGGTGAATATACCTTATGGGCCAAAAAGAACAATTAGCGCTATGATAAAGTAATTGTTAGCCTCCTGGATAAGTTTGCTTTCAAGTAGAAAAGGCCATTTGGACTGTCAACAAACCATTTCCTTCTGAGCATTCCAGAACAAGATAAAGTTGTAGAATCAAAGAGGAAGGTAGGGCATGAAATCCTTACTTCCAAAATGGAAATTTATCTCAAGCCGGAGCACCAGATACTTGTGCTCCAGAGATCTAGCTCCTATCTTTGTTTTCCTCAATTGTTACCATTTCCTTGTAAATAGTTGGCCCTTGCAGGATTGCTGAAATTTATTTTAATTGATTGCTTGTAAAGAAATTAAAAAAAAAAAAAAACCTATGTAAAGTTCCAGTTGGGAAAATGGAAACCAAAGTGGGCATTTGCTCTGGGGGAACAATGCATAGGTATTAGGAGGTTAGAAGTGAAAAATGGCACCTCGAGGAAGTCACTGTTGGTCTTGGAATTGGGAGAAAAAACGGAAAGCAGTGTTACCAGACTTAAGAGTACAAAGGATGGGCATGGTGGAGCTATTTCTAAGATGGCATCCCGAGTTACTGCTTGGGAGCACCAGAAGTGTCAGACTATATGAACCAACAGGGTGTTGGTGGAACCAACCAGAGTCAGCAGTAAAGACCCTTCCTCCTGCTCCCAGACTCACAAGCTGCTTGGCAAAATGTAACATGAAGACAGCCTATAAGGGAAACTAGGCGATGTATCCTACAGAGTTCCAACTGCCGAATTACAGAAAAGCGCACCAAAGGGTGTCAGGATTGGAAACGAGTTGGACTGCACACAAGCTGTTGAACCTGGTGACCCAGGTTCGGTCACCAGCACCCACATGGCAGCTAAACAACTGGCCGTAACTCCAGTTCCAGGGGATCTGATGCCCTCTTCTGTCCTCTGCTGGTATTGCATGACACATGTGCACATGCATACACGCCGGCAAAACACTGATTAAATAAATAAATAAATAAATAAATAAATAAATAAATAAATAAATAAATAAATAAATAAATAATGACTCCTGAAGGACATGTACTGATGAATATAAAATTTGGGGGCGGAAGTAGTTAAGGTCAGACTTTATCACCGCCACCTCTTTGGGAAAACTAGAAGGAAGATATACTAGTCATTTTGTAATGTTGGTTTTATGCCCTGGAATCATAGTTTCTAGATGCATGGACCATTGATTGCCAAAGCGTGTGTCTATACTTCATTGTTTATGAAGGAAACAAGCATTCTTCCTTGAATAAGAAGTCCAAGTGCAATCACTCTAAAGTTTCAGAGGAAAATGTGATGATTCTTGCCCTACTTGGCTGTCAGGAGTCACTGACCAGGGAATGAGCTGCTGGGAGAAGTCAACAGTCTGGCTTTTGAAACCCCGAACTACAGAAAATATGTGAGTTTCTGCAGAATGGTTCCAGGTTGTAGGGTGGCTGAGCCAGACAGCTTTGCTGGATTTTACGGGGGATGGCAGATATTTGGGTGACATTACTAAACCTAGTTCCTGATAATGTGAGGACTCACTCTGTGGGTTCACTTGGGTCAATCTGGGGCTCTGGTGTTAGTGTCATCTATGGAGAAGGGCTATGGCCCCTGTAGTATAGAGAACAGCTTGCTAAGCCAGGAAGTTCTCAGTCCTGCCCCGTAGCCAAGGGGCAAGAATGAGATTACATTCTGAATCAAATTATCCATACAACAGACAATTATACAATTAGCTGGACATTTTCAACAAATTCTTGGGAACCAGTCAAAAGAGATCCTGTGCTGGATAGCTTTAGTGTCAACTTGACACACCTGGGTTGAGGGAGCCTCAATTGGGGAATTTGGTCCATTGGATTGGCCTGTGGCCACATCTGTGGTGTATTGTCTTGATTGTTGAGCAGTGACAGTATAAGAAGGCAGGCTGGGCATGAGCGAGAGCAAGCCAGTAGAGAGCAAGCTAGTGGACAGCAGTCCTCCATGGCCTCCAGGTTCCTGCCCTGAGTTCCTGCCTTGGGCTTCCTAAATGATGAAATGTGACCCAGGAGATGTAAGCTGAATAAACCCTTTCCTCCCCAAGTTGGTGTCGGTCAGAGTGCTTTGTCACAGCAGTGGAAGACAAACTAGAACAGATCCTTTCTCTGAAATTAGAGGCCAAAGATACTAGAAAATATTTGGGCCAGATTATGTACATCAGATATTCTTGTTTAAGCCAAATCTCTTTGCTTTTGATTTTTCACTCAAATTTTAGGAAAAAGAAAAACCTCAAACTAAAGATAGTAGGGTTGGGGTGAAATAAAGCTAATACAGGAATTAATTGGAAGCTTAACATTAGGACTTTGTCTTTTTAATATTTTATTTATTTTTATTTTATGTATATGACTATTGCCTATATATATGAAGTGTGCCCGTGTCCTGCAACACCTTCAGAGGCCAAAAGTAGGTGTCAAGCCGAGGCATGGTGACGCACACCTCCCAGCACTTGGGAGGCACAGGCAGGCAGATCTCTGTGAGTTGAAAGCCAGCCTGGTCTACATAGTGAGTTCCAGGCTAGCTGGGACTACAAGAGGGAGACCCTGTCTCAAAAATTCCCCCCTCCAAAAAATGAAGGTGTCAAATCCTCTGGAATTCAAGTTATGGACAGTTGTTGGCTACCATATGGGTGTTGGGAACTGAATTTGGGTCCTCTGCAAGAGGTCTTCACCAATGAGCCATCTCTCGAGCCCCAGGACTTTGTCTTTCCTCTGTGTCTTCCCATCCTCCCTCCACCGCTACTGGACCCTTGAATGTCTAGCTAACTGCAAGGCCCCTCCTCCAACTTTAGGCATATTTTATCCCCTAGAACTCTTCATTACTGCTACTTGCCTCAGTAACCAAACTCTCCTTTGCAACCACCATGGAAAATCAGCTGACGTCAGGGTTATCCTGAAGTATGGTGTCATTAGCAACAGATGAGAGTGATGGCTTAGCTCGCATACCTGGACACAATTCTGACTCAGTTCTGTTACTTTGGTCCCAGTGACAAGATATATATACAAACACACAGGTACACATGCACACATTTAGATTCACCCAAGTGTACCTTGGTCTTGGCTTATCACCTCATCATGGAGAAGGAAGGGGACATTCTCTACGAAACCCAGTGGTCACCTTGCCCCTAAATCTCCCTCACCCAGCATTTAGCTAAGGTCTGTAGGAGCCGATGGGTCCAGTAAGTACAACAGAGGTCAAGTTCCCAGTGGACAGTGTGTTCAATAAATGTTCATTTTTGCTTCCTCTAGCTGGGACCAGCTTTAGGACAGGGTCCCCCAGGTGTCCCTACGTGGTATGCGCACTAACATCATTGCTCCCACAGCCCGTGGCTAGGCACACCTTCAGTTCCTTTCACAACCCTCCAAGGTAAGTACTGTTATTATCTCCATGAATCCAAAAGAAAAAAACTAAAGCCAAGAGAATTTAGATGCTTTGCCCAACTCACGTAACTGTGAGGTTTAGACTCAGGAAATTGAGTGTAGTTCTTATGTCCTTAACCCTGTCTGTACTGTCCGGCCTCTGCCGTACTTGCCTGTGCTCTTCTATTGTGGGAAAAGGCAGCTCTCTTGCCAGAGATGGAACCGTGAGCCCTGGGGCCGCCCCCAAAGTAGAGGCACGCCTTTCATTTTCTGTGGTCTAAAGGGGCCTGTGGTTCTTATCAACGTCACCAGATTTGCCCACCTGGCTCATTTCTCCACTTCATTCTAATCAATCAGCCACATTTGAAGGTTCAAACTACTGCTCACATTATCAGAACAAGTGCTTGCATAGCTGAGCCAAAGGCCATCTTGGTGTGGAAAGGGAGTGATTTTCTGTGGTTACTGCTCTCTGTTGCAAAATTGGGATAACCGTAACACAAATCCATGGAGCAATGATCTGAGTGTCTGGAGTCATGCAGTGTGAACATTATACACCTGTTGTAAGCAATAGCACTGCTTCAGAGGCTCCTGAAGACTTAGTTGCTAGTCTGGGGACCCGAGGAAGCACGTGAGACATTAAAAAAGTCCCCAGGGGATTTCTGCGGGGTTCCTCTAGCTACACTAAGTGATAACTAGTCCCATAGGAATCTGAATTTTAATACGGAAGCTTGTTAACCTAAATACACATCTAATTAGTGGGATTTAAAGCAGTGTGACAGGAATGATGGGAAAAATTTCATGAGGGATGAACCTATTTTTGGTCTGTGAGGTCTTCTGAAAGTCCACTCACAGAGTAATGAGTGCCTTTCTCAAGACACATGCAATTAAAGAATCTTCATTAAGAAACCGATTGACTACACAACTCAGAACAGCATCATAATTGTCTCCCTTTTAAAGATGAGAGGAGCGGGCTGGAGAGATGGCCTAGCGGTTAAGAGCACCGACTGCTCTTGCAGAGGACCCGGGTTCGATCCCCAGCACCCACATGGCGGCTGAGAACCGTCTGAAACTCCAGTTCCAGGGAAATCCGACACCCTCTTCTGACCTCCGCCGCATTGCACAACACGGGTGCACAAACTTGCATGCAGACAGTACATTCATACACGTAGAGAAAAATAAATAAATAAAAATTAAAAATGAAAAAAAAAACAAAAAAAAGGCCGGGCATGGTGGCGCATGCCTTTAATCCTAGCACTCAGGAGGCAGAGGCAGGCGGATCTCTGTAATTTCAAGGCCAGCCTGATCTACAAAGTGAGTTCCAGACCAGCTGGGGCTAAAGGGAGACCCTGTCTCAAAAAGACCAAAAAAAAAGTGTATTAAAACCGGCTTTATTGCACTCCCAAATCTTGATGTACACCCAAAGAATAATCTCAGATATTATGAGAAAGACTACAGAATAGTTGATAAATTATATACCATTTTCTCTTGAGCAACTTTAACAATACAGAGAAACAAATGATATATTCAGAATCACATATTTATGCAGAATACTATTTCCATTTAAGTTACACGCATGGGTGCTGGGAGATTATAGATTATATGAAGCTTTCATCTAGTTAAGTTGTAGAGTTATAGAGGCAAGGGTAGTAGGAATTCCAATCCTGACTCTAAACTGCACTTGTGACATAAAGATACCAAAAGAAAGTGCTTGTGGGGAAGCTGTGTGTGTGGAAAAGGCACAATAAAGAGGAGTTTCACCCAAGTGGTATTCTTTTTTATTATCTTTTTTAATTTTTTTATTTATTTATTTTTGTATGTGTATGAATGTACTATCTGCATGTAGGTCTGTGCATCCATGTCGTGCAATGCCGCAGAGGTGAGAAGAGGTTCTCGGATTCCCCTGTAACTGGAGTTCTCCTGGAATTGGAGTTACAGACAGTTCTTAGCCGCCATTTGGGTGCTGGGGATCGAACCCAGGTCCTCTGTAAGAGCAGTTGGTGCTCTTAACCGCTAGGCTATCTCTCCAGCCCCCCAAGTGGTATTCTGAAGGTGGGAGTTTAGTAAGTGCCAACAATGCATTGGGCCATCTCTTATTTCCAGTTAAAAGAATGTACAAATTCTTCATCTATACGTGATGTGAGTTTGCAATGAAATTGATGAAAAGATGAATCAATATTTAACCCACAATTGGGGAAATTATTAAATAACAAACCAAAAGGATAGGGGAAGAAGATTCTGTACTCTGGAGTTCTTGGGTTTCCTATAAAAAAAAGATGGGGTAAGTTAGGGAGTCATGCTGGAATTTTTTTTTTTTTAGGTCTTTTTTCGAGACAGGGTCTCCCTGTAGCCCC
>VZQC01013120.1:416023-462795 GCA_009823505.1 Rhizomys pruinosus
AAAAAAAAAAAAAAAAAAAGAAAGACAAAGACCTCAATAACTGAGCACATTCTGCAGCAGGAACTCAAAATGTTCTCTTAAGTGCCCGTTCCAACAAGTCTTTAAAGTAGATCCCATGTTCCCTGTGTTGCATACAAGAACATTCGTGCATCACAGTCAGGATTTAAACCAGTCTTTCAGGCCTCAGCTTGTATTCTTTCTGTGACATAGTCCTGGAGGAAGACTTTCAAAACTGTCTCTGTGAGCAGTTGTGACACATTCGCTGTCACCTACAAGGTGACAAAACTCCTTCCTGCCTGCTCTCTCCCTTCTTCTTCCTTCCTGGGCCTAACAGTTCCATTCTACTTTCCCTCCTTCACAGGTGAGCATCTCCACCGTGGGCTATGGAGACATGTACCCAGAGACCCACCTGGGCAGGCTTTTTGCCTTCCTTTGCATCGCTTTTGGGATCATTCTCAATGGAATGCCCATTTCCATCCTGTACAACAAGTTCTCCGATTACTACAGCAAGCTCAAAGCTTATGAGTACACTGCCATCCGCAGAGAGCGGGGAAAGGTGAACTTCATGCACAGAGCCAGAAAGAAGATGGCTGAATGTTTAGCTGGAAGCAACACACAGCCCACCACAAGGCAAGAGGATTAATACTTCATTAGGCTGGCAGATCCCACAGACTTCCAGACTTCATTGTCTTATCGGGATATAGCGGCACGGGCCTTTCTTCTCCCCCAGCACTCTGGTGGGGGAGGCAAGGAGATGTTTGTGAGTTATAGGCCAGACTGGAATACACAGTCTAAAAGAAAGAAATAAATGTGAATTCTAATCAAGTAAGCCTTTTTCACTTCACAGCAACCAGGAAAATTGCCACTTCAAGAAATCTCAAGGTATTTCTCCAACTTGCCACTCTCCAGAGCTTTTCCTGTTTTCTCTTAAGAAATATATGTTCCTTGGGGCTGGAGAGATGGCCTAGTGGTTAAGAGCACTGACTGCTCTTACAGAGGACCCGGGTTTAATTCCCAGCACCCACATGGCGGCTAAGAACCATATTTAACTCCAGTTCCAGGGAAATCTGACGCCCTCTTCTGACCTCCACAGCACTGCACAATACATGCAGACAGTATACTCATACACATAAAAAATAAAATTAAGCCAGGCATTGTGGTGCACATCTGGTCTACAGAGTGAATTCCAGGACAGCTGGGGCTACAGGGAGACCCTGTCTCAAAAAGACCAAAAATTAATTAATTAATTAAATTTTAAAATAAAATAAAATTATTATCACACTTGGCAACAGAAGGACATGTGAGGTTGGCATACACAAAGGACATTCAGTGGACAAGCTCTACCTCTAGAAATGCTCATTTGGGTCTAAACCCAGAAGATATTACTCTTTAATCATGCTGTGCTCGTGTATGGATGGCACTGGTACTGAAAACGGCCTGACTGGAGCAGCATCTGGGATGTCTCTTTCGGCTCCTCGTGGCATCTAGCTGGATACAGGTTTTTAGATTTGAACTGACTTGAGAAGAATTTCCTTAATTGAAAGCAGAGGAAGGGAAACTCAATTATCCAGAGAGCAGAGTGTTATGGGAAGAACTCTATGAGCATTGGAGTCAGACCAACCTCTCAGTCAGAACCTCAGCTCTACCAGCTGGGCAGTCTGAGGAAACTTACTTCAACCCTCTGAACTTCAATGTCTCAATTGTGAAATGTATGTAATCAAGCCTGCCCTCCAATATGAGTGGGGATTGGCAGTAAGATTTGTAGGTGGTCAAAACATGAGAGCTAGGGGCTGGAGAGATAGCTCGGCAGTTAAAAGCACTGGCTGCTCTTCAGAGGACCTTGGTTTGAATCCTAATACCCCCATGGCGGATAACAACTGTCTGTCAGGGCATCTGACACCCTCTTCTGTCCTCTAGGGCACTGCATAACACAGTTACACTTACATACATGCTATGCGATGCACTCATACCTATAAAACAAAAATAAGAAATAAAATATATATTTTAAAAAAAACAGAGCTTTATTGGTTTAGTGGCCCTTGGTAACACTCTCTGGTATTCCAGAGGCCATCTGTACACTTGCATGTGTGGTCTCAATGCATCTTTCCCATGTTAACGTCAGGTCTTCAGCAGCAGGGCCTTATCGCCTCTCTTCTTGCAGGTATCCCAGTTTAGAGGCAAGGAGCCTTTACCTTTTGTGGGGCCTTAGATCCCCTGGCCAACATCTCCCTGGTGGAATAATCCATTACTGATGTCAGAGCTCCTGTATTGATATATTTTGCTTAAGCACATAGTTTAAGGACTTTAGTGTTATATTTGGTTCTGAACAGAGAGTAATCCTTTTCACAGTTCTATGTCTATTAGTCAATTAAAGAAGGCAGTTTTACCAGTTTTATAAGAGATTACCTCTATAATAGTTGTCTCCAATTTACAGTTGGAGAGCAACCTCATCATCGTCATATTTCTCCTTGTTCTGGGGGGGAGGCAAGAAAGTCTCTCATATCAAAACCTTTGTGGCACCTAGAAGGTAAGTTTCATTAGGACTCATTATAAATAGTTGTTACACAACAGTGATTTATATCTCCATTTAACTCGGATGCATTACCATTTTTATCAGAGTCTGTAAACCAATGTTGTTTAATATACACATATTTACTTTTACTAAGTCCTAAAACACCATGTATCCTGTAGACAGTGTCTAGACAAAACTGGGCACTTGTTGAACTCATGTCAATTAAATATGCATTAATCGAATATACACCCGTGTCCCTTACCCACCCCTCCCCCCTTCCCAATTCACCATTTCAGTCCATTTTCTTATGCAGTCTTTCTGTTCTCCTTGAGTCAAGCAAGACTCCACCGTCAGCACCAGCTACACCTCACCTGCCTGGAAGTAATGTGCAGCAGAGGCAGCCATATGCCTGTATATCCCAAATCTAATTGGCTATTGGCTCTCTCCTTGGAGGAATGACCCATGGCTGATGCCACAAGCTTACATCCTCTACAGGTTGGGAGATATCATAAGCCACAGTAAGACCCCATCATATTTAACAGGAAAAAATGTAGTTCGTGGATCAACATCTCATCTAAACATATGTGTCTATAACAAAGTAACCTACCATAACTATTAATGCTGCTTAAGTACCTATATATCTAATTGCTTGTGCTTCATTGGTAGGATCAAAAGGTTATTCCTGGACAGACTGTCAGCCCATGAAAGGAAACAGCCAGTATTGACCAGAATCCAAGACAGCAGCTCCAGAGAGAGTGGACTGTTCTGCTTCTCATCCACCTGTGCCCCTTTTCTAAGCCCAGGGAATAATCTGCGGAAGAGGGGGCATGGTAGAATGTAAGGGCTGCGAATGGGGTGAAGGGTGAAACTACAGCAATGTAGTCTGGACTCTCATTTGATTAACTTGATTGAACATTCTACCCCTCATCCCCCGCTGGAAGGTGGGGCTGTGGGTGTTTGGGCACAACATCCTGCAAATTGGTTTTACATGATTGATGCTTGTACTCATGGATTATCACTTATAGCTAAAAAATGGAAAAAAAAAACCTGAAAGATGCAGGACAGATATGGCAGATTACATGATCTGAGATGGGGTGGGGGTGGGGGGGAAGGGAAAGGGAAATATGCCTGAACTGAATCGGAAAGTGATGTATGAAATGCACAAAGCATCAATTAAAAAAAAGTTATTAAATTAAAAAAAAAATAAAATAAATAAATGAATAAAAAAAATTAAAAAGAAAAAAAAACAGAGCTATTTAAAGTGTTCAAGTGTGTACAGTCTAATACATACTCTATCAGTGGTTCAGAGACAAAAGCGTTTTGTTCCCCAGGGGACATTGGCAAAGTCAGAGATGTTTTTCATCGTCACTGCAATGCATCTAATAGGTTAGAGGCATCGGGTGCTGCTAAACTCCTTATAATGCACAGGATAACCCTTCCCAAACGACCTGATCCCAAATGTTGATGTCAGTGTTGAGGAATGTCTGTCCAGACTTACTTTGAGAGCGTCGTCTTGACCCATGAAACACTCCTTGGAAAGGAGCCCCCAAGGTCCTCACTCATAACTTCCTTTTTAAGTTATATAAAGAGTGGGAGAGCAACCCTGCCTTTTGAACCATTGTTGTGTACCAAGCACTGAATTCAAAGGCCCCTCTGGGCTGCATTGGAAACCAGTGCTCTCAGCTTATTTCTTTCCATGAGACCTTTCTTTTTCATTCCTTTCTAGGTCCACAGGACTATTAGAAATTGAAATCTTGAAGTTAAAGGCTCATTTGAACTCAGCACACAGATTTGCTCCTGTAACTGGAGATTTTGATACTGTCAGATTCCTCTTAGGGTATGGTTGGACATCCATCTGGGTCTTGAGTAATCATAGTACGACTAAGAGTAGTCATAGTACGACTCACAGTGGCAAACACTACAGACTATACATGCAGTATGACTTCATTTAACCCACAATACACCCCTAAATAAGAAGCTGTGTTCTTTTTTTTTTACTTAGGAAGAAATGGAGGCTTAGAGAGATTAAGTGATGCAGTTACATTTACCCAACCACTGAAAGGTGGGACTGGGCTTGAAGCCCAGGTTCATCTTATCCTCAAGGCTTTGCTGGAAATCTAAACTTGTTGGCTCTAGACCTCTTTTCCCTTTATCACAAATGTTCTTAGTAAATGACACAATATGTGAAGACTGGACAAGTGTACACTGTTTCAAGGTTACTAAATAAAATCTAGGCGGCAAGATGTCTGTGCTGGTTAGTTTTTATTGTCAACTTGGCAAAACCAAGAGTCACCTGGGAAAAGGGAACCTCAGTTTCTGCAGCCATGCTTGTGACAGGTTGTCTTGATTGATGGCTGATGTGGGAAGGTCAGCCCACTGTGGGTGGCACCATCCCTAGGCAGGTGGGCCTAGCTGTTTAAGAAAGCTGCTAAGTATGAAGCAGAGAGCGCGTCAGCAAGCAGTGTTCCTCCGTGGCTTCTGCTTAAAGCTCCTCCTTGAGGTCCTGTCTGACTTTCCCTCATTGATCGACATGACCCAAAAGTGTAAGCTGAAACAAACCCCCTCCTCCCCAAGTTGTTTTTGGTCATGGTGTTTATCACAGCAACAGAAGCCCAACTCAGCAGCACAGCGGCTCACTCTGTTTTGTGGGGCTAACAGAGTATTGTAGACTGATAAGTTTAATTTCAGGTCTGAGGACTAGAAGTCCAAAATCAAGACACAGGTGGGCTGAGGGACAAGTTCAAACTGCTCTCTGCTCCCAAGATAGTGCTTTATTGCTGAATCTTCCAGACCAGACTGTCCTGATGTGGCAAAAGGCAAACTCACCCAACACTGCTATGCAGTGTCTGATAAGGGTCTTGATTCTACTCTTGAAGGAGGAGCTTCAAGGTTGACCCTAGTCAACCCTTAAATGACCGACCTCTTAATTCTGCCATGTTAGCAACACCTGAGTTACAGAAGGGGACCTGTTCAAATTAGACCATGATGCAAATTTAAATTTTACACAAGCAATAATTATTTTAATAGAAATATGTCCCAAATATTGCATAGAATTTCTTCTATCTGAAATTCAAATTTAACTAGGAGTCCGACAATTTGATACTATTGTCTTTTAGAGGTGTTTTCTGCATGTGAATTACCCCCAAGCCCTAAAATTCCCCCCAAATATCAGACCCTTCGGTGAAAGGAATCTTCTCCTCGCTCTTGCAAAAAGTAATCCTGCCAACGGAGTCATCTCATACAACACCTGACACACTCCACAGGGCAGCCGCCCTTCAGTCCTCTCCCAGCCCTCCTGCTCCTGCAACTCCAGGGAGGGGTTTGCTGATGGGGCACTGGGAACAGGAAGGCCCCCGTGTTTATTATCCCTCCCTCTGCTCAGGCCCAAAGAAAATGAATGTTCTAGACTGCACAGCAGAAGATCCTTCCTGCAAAGCAGGAGTGGGGATGCGCGCAGGGGGCTGAGAGAGGTTTGTCATGGTCTGATGACAAAGATGGAATTTTCCAGATCCCTGGGATAGGAGCTATTAAGTAGAACAGGCCTCTTCTCAGTCTCACTGGCCACATCTGCTCAGACAGCTGTCCAGTGCCTCTCCAGAGGTTAAAATGGCAGACATGCAGTTAACTCAGAAGAATGAGGTGTAGAAGCAGCTCTTTTTTAAAATGTAATACTTCTGTTACTTTTTAATTGTTTTATGTGTATGAGTGTATTGCCTGCAGGCATGTTAGTGCACCAGTGTCAAGCAGTGTCTGCAGAGGTCAGAAGAGGGTGTTGAGTTCCTCTGGAATTGGAGTTATGGATAGTTGTTGGGCACCATTGGGAGCTGGCAATTAAACCCCAGTCCTCTGCAAGAGCATCCAGTGCTCTTAACCACTGAGCTATCTCTCTAGCCCCTATGAAGTAGTTTTATGTTGGTTACTCGCAAATGCTTAGGCACATTGAATTTGGTCTTGATATTTATTTATTTATTTATTTATTTATTTTTTGGTCTTTTCGAGACAGGGTCTCCCTGTAGCCCCAGCTGTCCTGGAATTCACTCTGTAGACCAGGCTGGCCTTGAACTTACAAAGATCCGCCTGTCTCTGCCTCCCAAGTGCTAGGATTAAAGGTGAGTGCCACCACACCTGGCTTGGTCTTGATTTTAAACCTTGTTCTGAAACATGCTGTCAAGTTTAATCATATGAGACTGATATTTTCATGAAAAAAATGGCTGGATTTAGCTGGGCGTGGTGGTGCATGCCTTTAATCCTAGCACTCGGGAGGCAGAGGTGGGCAGATCTTTGTGAGTTCAAGGCCAGCCTGGTCTACAGAGCAAGTTCCAGGACAGCAGGGGCTACAGGGAGACCCTGTCTCGAAAAGACCAAAAAAAAAAAAAATGGCTGGATATTGGCAAGTTCATCAACTAAAATGGAAATAATAATGTCCTCCTCGGGATTGTGATGGTAATTAAACAACATGGCTGGTGTGCGTTTAAAACCTTTAACATGTTATATATTAGTGAAGTAGCTTCTCCTCCTCCTCCTCCTCATCACCACCATTTCTATTTTGATGGCTATGCAAGAAAATTGAGCAAGCTCAGTCAACGACCTTTATCTTCAAAGAAAGGATTCAAGATAAAGACTGCTTTTGAATCCTGACCATTTAAGGTTGTGCTCAAGGACCCAGACCAGTCTGCTCAAAACAACTTTATGTAGTGATGAAGAAATCAGGCGCTGCCTGCTACAGTGGCACCTGCTAGATCCAGTGGCACCTGCTAGATACAGTGGCACCTGCTAGATACAGTGGCACTGCTAGATCCAGTGGCACTACTAGATCCAGTGGCACTGCTAGATCCAGAGGCACCTGCTAGATCCAGTGGCACCTGCTAGATCCAGTGGCACCTGCTAGATCCAGTGGCCCTGCTAGATCCAGTGGCCCTGCTAGATCCAGTGGCCCTGCTAGATCCAGTGGCCCTGCTAGATCCAGTGGCACCTGCTAGATCCAGTGGCACTGCTAGGTCCAGTGGCCCTGCTAGATCCAGTGGCCCTGCTAGATCCAGTGGCCCTGCTAGATCCAGTGGCCCTGCTAGATCCAGCGGCACCTGCTAGATCCAGTGGCACTGCTAGGTCCAGTGGCCCTGCTAGATCCAGTGGCCCTGCTAGATCCAGTGGCCCTGCTAGATCCAGTGGCCCTGCTAGATCCAGTGGCCCTGCTAGATCCAGTGGCACCTGCTAGATCCAGTGGCACTGCTAGGTCCAGTGGCACTGCTAGGTCCAGTGGCACTGCTAGGTCCAGTGGCCCTGCTAGGTCCAACCTGCTGCTCTCTTTTGTTTTGCTTTTTTTAACCTCAAAGAAAAAAATTATGTTCATAAGAAACTTTTCTTTTTTAATTTTTTTTTATTTATTTTTGTATGTGTATGAATGTACTGTCTGCATGCAGGTTTGTGCACCCGTGTCGTGCAATGCCGCGGAGGTCAGAAGAGGGTCTCGGATTCCCCTGGAACTGGAGTTCTCCTGGAATTGGAGTTACAGATGGTTCTCAGCCGCCATGTGGGTGTTGGGAATCGAACCCGGGTCCTCTGCAAGAGCAGTTAGTGCTCTTAACCGCTAGGCTATCTCTCCAGCCCCAAGAAACTTTTCTTAAAACTAAAGGAAAACATTACGTTATCACCTACAGAGCAAGAAGAAAAATGTTGTTCCAAACAGTCTAGGTTGGAGAAAGTAGGTTTAAATTGTAAACATGGGGCTTTGAGACACTGAAACATGATTAGCATGGTACCTGTACCATGCTAATCATGTTTCATTAGTGACATCACTAATTCTTTTACCCTTCCCTGCCTGCCTGTATAGCCCAAGATGTCTGTCCGCCATGTCTGTGTGGTCAGGTGCTCAGTTCTCTGGTAGGCTGCCAGGAGAAGGTCCCTCTGTCCAGCGGTGGTCTAAACGTCAGCTGTGTTCCCGCAGCCATGGCTCTGCCCAGCACCTCCCTGTTTGACAATAGCATTCACAGGACCCCGCCACCAAACCTTTCCTTTCTGTTAGGCTTCAGGCTGGGAGTGAAAGTCCCCCCCCCCCACAACTGCAGCTTGTCACCAGATATCTCGCTACTCTTGCTTAGTCCCTTTTATGCTGGAAACAGAATCTATATTAAAATCTCCTTGATTAAACCATCATTTTCCTGCTGAGATCCTGATTAATGCATCTAGCATATTTAAAGAAAAATATATTGTATATATTCCCCAGATTGCTAGCAAAACCATAGGATACATTTATCTGATAACTGGGCCAGGCAATGAAGCCCAGCTCTAAAATTCAGAGACCAAGAGGCATGTCCAGCTCACTAGTAGAACAGGGATGACCAGCACCTCAAAGTGCTAAATGATTTATCTGTCCTGTCAAAGTCTTCTGGCTCTGCCCTCTGCCCACACATTTTTCAATTATCCAATCTATCAGGTTTCCTTAGTCAAGCTCGTTCTACACATACAGTTTCATGAATTTATGATGTGAGGAATATCGGCTGGAATATACGCAACCAGGAACAGCTTTGGCCCAATCAGAGGACGTCAGAAAATCATCTTGCTCAGGCTCCTATCTTCGTTCAGGAAGGTGAATTTGCCTTGTTTTGCATATAATATGACTGAAACCCAGAGAAGAATAATGCTCAGAGAGGTACCTCTTTCTCAGGCTGCTGCTTCTTTTTCTATGACCAGACACTGCTAACTAATTGCATTAGTCTTTCCCTCTGGAAACTCTTCGTGAGCTGTCTAGCAGCCAATACTAATCTGTCTCAAGATCTGTTTGCTATCTGACATGTGTTCAGACTTTTAAAATTAGGAAAAGGAACTAGAAATAAGTATGTTTTGTCTCCTAGTGCCCTGCTCTTTCTTCAGGATTTCCTTATAAATTCAGAAAAACTGTATGGATTATGCTCCTGTTATCCTTAGCTGCCACGTGGGTGCTGGGAAGTGAACCTAGGTCCTCTATAAGGAAAACCAGTGCTCTTAACTTCTGAACCATCTTTCCCAATCCCCCATTCCTACTAAGTTCTTTAAAGCAATTTTATTATTTTCATTTTTTTAATTTTATTTTTATGTGTGTGAATGCTTTGCCTGCAATGTATTTCAGTGCACCCATGTCCTGCAATCCCACAGAGACCAGAAAAGGATGACAGATGATTTGCTGCCATGTAGATGGTGGGAACTGAACCTAGGGCCTCTGAAAGAACAACCAGTGTTCTCAACTGCTGAACCGTCTTTCCAGTCCCCATTTCTAGCAAGTTTTAGAAAATGATCCTCAGTTTCTACATTATTATACTGAGATTATGACTTCCTTACTGAGAAGATTGACTGATACAGGAATGAGATGACCTGGCACAGTACCTATCCTGTAATAGGTGTCCAATCTGGATGTGACGCCACATGCCTGGAGTCCCAGCACTCAGAAGTCTGAGGCAGAAGACACAGGAGTTGTAAGCTTACCCAGGCTATATAGACAGATCCTATGTACGAAACAGTAAAAATTCCCAGTTCATCATAGCTTTTGCTATTTGTTTTTTGTAAACAGACTCTCAATGGTGCTCACCATCTAGAATGTGCCTGTCTCTGGTAACCATGAGGGTCCACAGTCACGAGGCCATTCCCTGAAAGTTCCAATGTCTGGAGTATGCGTGAAGAATGGCATGTCCCCATCACACTCAAGTTATATGAACCTGGGTGGTTTGCTTTGCCCCGGCAAATATGAGCAAAAGACACACATTACTGCTCAGTAGACGTATTAATTCCTACATCCCTATTCTCATCCTTATCTAGGTGAGGGTTTTATTTAGCTTACTTTTGCTTTGAGACAAGGTCTCATAACCTAGGCTGGCCTAGAACTGGCAATATAGCCAAGGTTGATCTTGAAATTATGATCTCCCTGCTGCCACTGCTGACGGTTACCATTATAGGCATGTGACACCAGGCCCAGGTTTGGGTTTCCTTTTTTCAATCATGTGTGTGTTTCTGTGTGTGGGTTTGTGCATATGAGTGCAGTGGCTGTGAAGGCCAGAGAAGCAAGAAAATCCTCTGAAGCTAGAGTGGCTTGTGAGCTCTCTCATGTGGATGCCGGGATGAGAATTTGGGTCCTCTGGAAGATCAGCAAGTCCCCCAATCACTGAGCCATCTCTCCAGCTTCACCATGCCAAGTTTAAGTGGTGCTAGAGATCTGCCCTATGGTCTGGAGAATTATCCACGAAAACCACGCTCCTGGTTCTGAGTGAGTTTATTAAGTACACAGAAAGGAAAAGTTAAATACTGACTAGAAAGCAGCAGACAGATAGAAGTAGTGGACAACAAACATCAAACCAGGTGTTTGCAATCCTAGCAGAGGGGCTGGAGTAGACTGAGAGAGCAAACAAAGGTACCACCTTCAAATGCAGGGTTTACAGCATCCAACAGAGATCGACTGCAGAAGTGAAGGCAGTCAGCCAGGCTCCTGTCTGAGCTTTCTCTCTATGCATGAGCTTTCCACTTCTCTTTCCCACCATGAGCTAAACAATGGTAGCCTCTGTTAGAAATGGTTTCCCTTCTATCCTTCTTCAAATACATGTTGTTTTAATACTTATAGCTGCTTGCTGTTTTTCCCTCTCCCTGTTACCAGAACCCAGGTGGAGGGGGCAAAGGGGCAGCCTACCCCTGGTTTTACATACAAGATTAAACAGCATGTAACAATTTGCCAATATAATTTTATATTAAAGGATCAAGCCCAGGGCCTTGTGCATGCTAGGCAAGTACTTTACCAGCTAAGTTGATTCCACAGCCCCTAATCTAGGTTTTATAATTGTGGAAACAGATGCCATGATGGAGCAGCCATCAACAGAGGGCTCTGGGGAACAAGGATAAGCAGAGCTCTAGGCTGAGCCCTGGTCCACATGCATTGTAAGTGAGAAATCCACCTGGTGTACGCACTGAGATTGGGAGTCGTTTCTTCAGTGATGACCTAATCCATTCCTGTTTGTTTGTTTTTGTTTTCTTGAGACCAGCTGTTGTAGCCCTGGCTGGCCTGAAACTTCTATGTGGTCCAGGCTGACCTGGAACTCACAAAGATCCACTTGCCTCTCCCTCCTGAGTGCTGGGATTAAAGGCATGAGCTTCCATTCGGGGCAGACCTAATTCATTTTTGATGCATACTCCTTCCTGCATTTTGATATTTGTTGCATCTTGGGGAGCTGAAACTTCTCTTTTTCACAACAGAGAAGTGACCTGAAATAATCATATGTTCTGAATATTCATAGTCCTCTCTTACATAGTGTTGGATGGCAATGCTGCTCAAAAGATGCTGAATGCCCATTGTGTAGGAAGCTAGTGGGTATACTTAGCAGTGAGTAGAGCATCCGGATATAGTAAGCATCCAGATTCAATCTTGTCTTCATCAGCCTGCGTCATTTCTATTGTTAGTGTGCATGCAGTTCTTATGACAGCTCAGTGGGGTTCAGACTGCTGTCTCCACCTGGCAGAATTGAAAACTAAGGAACAAACTTTACATAACTTAGGTAATAGTCCCAAGATTCCAGAGACAAAAATAATTCACCAAAATTGAACCTAAGTGTGCGTAAACCCAAGTCCTGTCCTTTTTACACACTGCTGCCCATGCTGCCCAATGAGGACTGCTGGGGTTTGTGTGGCACTTATCTGAGATGACTCTGCTTCCTACTAGTGGAGCAGTGGCCTCAACATCAGATCAGAACTGGCCCCTGCTTTGACCACCTACAACTGCTCTGAACCCATTTATTGAGAAGGGAGAGAAACCAGGCTCCCGTAGGCCAACTCTCATGAAAATTAAACTTGGCATTCAATAAGATTGTGTTTTTCTATTAGCTTCATGATTTAGTACCAAGAGGGGTTTCTCTCCCTTCCTCCATTTTCTTCAGTGTCTCTGGGCTCACCTGTCATTTATTTCTATTTTATAAGTGGCATGGGACAAGTGGCTAGTGCCAAGTGTCCCTGCCTCTGCTCATCCCCGTGAAGTGCAGAGTCCAAACAGAGGGAGAGAGAGAACCCAGACACAGTGGACCCATCACCTGACCTCCACATACCACAGTTTCCTCCAGGCCATTTATTTCATTAAAGCACAGATGCTCAAGGGATTCTTGGGAAAGGGGACAATTTCATTTTTCCTGCCTTGAAAATTAAAATTCTTCCCCAAATATAATTTGCTTTGTTCTTTAAGAAAGCTAAGGAGAGGAGAAAAGGGATCAAAAGATCGAGAAGAATCAGATAAGAAAGAGAAGGAAAGGAAGGGTAGAAAAAAGGAAAATACGTAGAGGAAGAAAGAGTGAGAGATTAAGGTGGAGACGAAGAGAAAAGATCAAATTAGTGATGAAACATACCGTGTATCTTCACTTTATCGGCTTTTCACCCAGATTTCATCCTCTTTCAAAATTCCAGTTGCTCTACACTATGTACACTGTCGGTACACTGTCAAAGGAATTTTATATAATTTCTTCCTTATAGCCCACTTACCCTAGGAAAATCTCAGACTCAGTGACTCTTACCAATATAATTTATATCTGTGGTGCATCCTGAGATGGCATGATGGTGTAGTAAGAAGTCCGAATGAGTGGCTGGAGAGATGGCCCAGTGGTTAAGAGCACTGGCTCCTCTTGCAGAGGACCAGGGTTTAAATCCCAGCACCCACATGGTAGGGAACAACTGTCTGTAACTCCAGGTCCAGGGGATCCAACACCCTCTTTTAACCTCTGCAGGCATTGCATGACAGAGGTGTATTTACACATGTCCAGGCAATACATTCATACACATAAAATGGAAATAATAAATAAAATATTTTTTAAAAAGAAGTCCAAATGAGCCTTGTTCAACGTGTAGTCTTAGCACTTTGTTTTCTCTCAACAAACTCATATAAATAACCATGCATGTGCCCAGCATTGCTCTAGGCACTGAGTTTCAGACAACAAAATTCCCTGCCTTTATAGAGTTAACATTCTAGATGAATAAATGTAAAGGAAAATTGTAGCACCTCAGTACTAAGTATAAGGGCAAACAAGAAATAGCATAATGAATCACAGGTTTAAATAAAATCATCAGGGCAGGCTTTACTAGGAAGAATGACTTGAAGAGCTAACCTGTGGATACCTGCGGGAGGAGAAATCACCAAGTGCTAATGTAGCAAGAATGTGAGCATACCCAGCCAGAAAACAGTCCCAGGAAATGAAGATTTGCAGCCAGGTGTGGTGTACACATCCGTAATGATAGTACACGGTTGACTAAGGCAGGAGGGCCATGAGTTCCAGGCCAGTCTGGGCTACATAGCAAAACCTTGCCCCTCCCCCCCAAATTTGTCCCATCCAGGAGTGACCTCATGACCCAGTGTATCCAAGAGCAATGAGCGATGTAGAATAATGTAAAAAGATAAAGGCATGTCCTGGTGCACTCGAAGGATTCTTGAAGTTCACAAATTTTGGGGAATGGGCTGGAAAAACAACAAGGATGATCAAACTGACTTAGTAGAGTGGTTGTTGTTCCCTTAACTAGATGCTCAACGCTGTGAGAGCCATAGCCCGTGGCTTAGCTTCCACAAAAGGGCAAATTCTGACTCCTCCTGTGACCCATGGGAACCATGGCTAGTTATTTAAGTCTGCTGAGCCTCTGTTCCCTGGTAAATATGATGGAAAACCATGGCAGGGACTAAGACTCTTGGAAGGAGTCAATGGAAGGATGATAAGCTAAAAGCTTTACTTTCTCCTTGTTGGAAGAGATTCTGAAACAGAAAAAAAAAAAAAAAAAAAAAGCAGTTCTCTCTCTCTGCCTTGAGAGACTTCTAAGTTGAATCTCTGGGATTCCTCCGCTCTGGGCCTCACTCTCTTATTTTAGTGGAAATCGGGAGTTTCTTTAGGAAGTTTTCAGGACTGCTCCTCAGGCCTCCAGAGGAGGGCATTATGGTTTGGTAAGGTGAGATCCTGCTCCTGCTCAACAGGAAGGAACAGAAACTAGAGTTTGGAATGACACTCAACTATGGGTAGCACAAGCCTGGAAGAAAGCTGGGTGCTATGGAACCTGGGGAAAGGAGGCCGAGCTTCCACAAGGAAGTGGCCGACTCTTAGGAGGCAGACCAGGCAGTGTGCAGGACCGAACTGGATGCAGTAACACACACGTGTGATCCCAGCATTTGGGAGGCCAAGGCAGGAAGACTGCACACCTGGGACACATGGCAAGACCAGAGACTGAAGGAAAGAGACTGACACAGAGAGAGAGACACAGAGACAGAGAGACAGAATCGTTGCCAGAGGGTATAAAGTCTTGGCTTCTATCTTGGAGATGTATAGAACAATATAGGAAAAAAACAAAATGCCATATATATATTTTGCTTTTTTCCTATATTGTTCTTGGCTCCATGTAGCAGGCTATCTGTTCCAAGACACAGTCAGATAGCAATAGTCAATACTGTCTCCCACATGGGTGTTCCTAGAGGTCACCCATCCTTTCGGCCTGGGATGACAGGCAGGTGATTGTAGTGCAGCTGCCTTGCCAGACTGTGGGTAGCTGGGTCTGAGTCACCTGTCACCTGGTGCCTTTTGCCCTCATTCCAGCCTCCACATTTCAGACCTTTGCTCAGCCCTTACTCTTGTAACTTAGCCCCGGTTAATCAGGTAAAACGTGTCTAGGGTTCCCTTTCCTTATTAAGTGACACAAAACTGTTATGATTCCTTTGGGTAATAAAAACTTTTGAAATGAGTGGAACGATTAGGGGCTAATGAATGGAGGCAGAGGTGATGGAAGAACCCGTAGACCCTGATGTCAAACCATGAAGCCAGCAGATAGGCCCAGAGGCTGGCCCAGAGTCAATATATTATATATATATATAATATATATATATATATATATATAATATATATATATCCCCTTTAGACTATTTACTGCCTAACTGGCAGTAAAATGGGAGACAAATAAAAAGCAAGCTCTCCTCTAGGAAAGTCTAGCGATAGCATCAAGATTTGTCTGACTTCTGGCCTGGGCCCAGATTCCACCTTCCTCCTAGGATGCCCCAGCAAGGCTCAGGGCTCACCCAGTGGCAACTTGAGGCTACTCTGTCCTGCAGACCCATATAGGAGAGGGAGGATGTAGATCACAAAGCAAGGTGACTCCTCAGAAGCATTTGTCAGCTTCCTTTCTGTAGGAGCTAAAAAGGCCGAGACAGCCTACAGGCAAGGGATGGCGTGACAAGAGGCAGGATGATTGAAAGGCTAGGATGAGAAAACATGTTTCCTTTCATCCCTTGGCCTAGGGCTTTCATGCTGATACCAATCTCCAAGCTGGGGATTAATGGAGCAAGGCAATATATAGCTTCAAAGAACCGTGTTTCTCTTGCCTGTAGATGAGAACCACTGTTTGAGGTGATGGGTTGAAACGTGTTCCCCTAAAAGACATTGGCATTCTTCCTTACGCTCTGGGTCTGTGAATGTGAACTTATTTGAAAATATGGTCTTGGGAAGTGATTCATTCAGTTAAGATGAAGTCATTAGTATGAGCTCTAATCCCTCATACCTGTGCCCATATAGGAGCAGGGATTTTTTTTCCCAGAGCAGACAAACCATTCATGGGAAGAATGACATGTGAAGATGAAGGCAGAGATCCACAGACATGTCTATGGGCCTGGTAATGCCAGTGATTCTCAGCAAGGGCCTAGAAGCTGGGACACATCCCCCCCTTACAGCCCCAGAAGCATCCAGCCCTGCTGAACATGATCTAAGACTTCCAGCTCCAGGGCTGGAGACAGCTTTCTGTTGCTGAAGCTGATGGTACTTGTTATGGTATCCCTACCAATAAACACAAGGCCACTGGATACCATCAGCACAAAGCCATGGAGTCCCACAATGGATCTGAACCTCTGCCACTCATACAGTTCCCTATCTGTTAAGTGAGAAATTCCTCCATAGCCTATGGATAGCCACTGAGCCTCAGATCAAGAAACAAAAGCAAGCATCTGATTACATGGCCTGCTCCTGGCATCCACTCAGCAATAGCAGTGCAGTTACCTTTACCAGAGTTGACAACTGTCTCTAACTCCTTCACCCTCTACATCACTCCACCCCTCGCAAGGGAAAGTGAAGGACCCCCCTTCCCGCCACCCTTTGAGTATACCTAATGCCCTGAAAATAAAAAAGACTCTAAAACACACTTTTATTGCTGAATAAACTCAAACTTTAAGCTTTAAACTTACCTTTCATCACACAGTTCTGGCAATGCAAAGCCAGGGGGGATCTAGCTTCTATTCACTCACGAAGGAAATTAAGGTCCCAGCCAGGCTGGGATCTTATCTGGTGCCCTTATGGATCAGAGGCTTCCTCTTGAGCTCCCCCCAGTTGCTGGGAAAATACCTTTCTTCTCAGTTGGAGCAATAAAAAGTCTTTGTTCTTCCAGGCTGTGTCTCAATCCTCCAGTCCCTCTGCAGGTCTCCTCCATTCCCACCACGATGGCGATGGCGCAGTGCTGTTCTCTCACACCTCTGTAAATCTTGGATCTTCTTGACATCTGGCACTAGCTGCTCTTCAAGGCTCTTGAGACTAAGCCCACTTAGGTAATCTCTTTGGTCCATGTGTTAAACAAAAACATTTGTTTAAAGGCAGGAGGGAGCTAGGCACGGTGACTCACAACTGTAATCTCAGCGATCATGAGGCTGGAGCAGGAGGATTGCCCTGAGTTTCAGGAAGCTGGACCTGCATAGTGAGTTCCAAGCCAGCCAGAGTTACCAAAAGACGCTGTGTCAATAACACAAAGGCAAAAGGCACACGTGTCCAAAAGATTGTTATGAGGAAGACATTACACAGTGGAGGGAGGTGTGTAGGAAGACAAACTCGGTTCAGTTCTGGATAAAGAAAATGTCAACAGTAGGTGGAAAGTCACTGAGAGGAGTCATGGGGGAAGGAGTGATTCTGGCTAAACCCACCCAACAGGATTCCTCCTGAAGACAGGCCAGGATGAGCAGATTTCTTCTGGGGGTAGCAGGAGAAAAGGAATTTGGTGACTAGATTATCAAGGGCAGGGGGTTCTGGATAAACTGACTTGGGAAGATTTTTGCAAAATTAGGCTCTTGGAGAACATAGCCGGAGATGAGGTCTGGTTATAAGCTGAGAGTGGCTTAGTAAAAAACAGACCATGTCACATGCAGCAAAGCATAATCCCAGAGTTGGCAGTCACAGGACACCTTAACCTCTGCTTGCTGCACAAGAGTATTCCTGGCTCTGGCAGTGAGTGCCTGCAAAGCCCCAGACAAGTCCCTTCTTTCCGAGCCACAGATTTTTTTTCAGTTCTCACCATCTATCTATGGTCAAGTCATATCTTTTTTTTTTCAAAGCCAATTTTCTTATTGAAGCTTTGTGCATTTCATACAAAATTTCAAATCAAATCTAGACCCGTGTCCCCCTTTCTGCCCCCCCACCCCACCAGAGCTCATGCATTCTGCCAAACATATTTTTCATCTTTTTCTCAGTCTCTCTCAAAATTCTCAATGCAGAAATTTACTGTTTCAAGCAGAAGTTCACTGTTTCGGTCAGTTCTTTGACCCAGTTTTGTGGTGGTTGTTGTTGTTGTTGCTGCTGCTGTTGTTCCTTCCAATATGCATCACTCCAAAATATGCACATATGCATGCCACACATATCATAGGTATTAGCATCTTCAGCTTATGATTTTGTTTATTAAGCTGAAAGATGTCATGTTTGAAGGCTCCTCCTTGGCTAGCCCAAACAACCATCAGTTCTGCCCTTGTACTCCACACTGGGGTTTTCCCTTCCCATGGTCATCAAATGAGGTCCAGTAAGCACCACATCCTGTCTTGATCTTCCTGTACTGGTCTCCATGATACAGCCCGGGTAGTCCAACAATGGCAGCTTCTGAAGAGGCTGAAACTCCAGTATCTTCTTAATACAATCTGTGTCCTCTTTGAGAATTACGCGTAAAAAAAAAAAAACCTTTGGTTCTCAACTGAGTTATGCAACTAGATGTGGTATTACCCAGCCCTCCATACAAATTTAATCACCCAGGAATTTAAAAAATCTACACGCAAACGCCTCCTTGAGATCCTGATTCACAGGAACTTGATGGGGGCAGGGGTTAGGGAGTAAGAACATGCCCTCCCAGTGTGTGAACACCCAGAGCAGGGATGGGAGCTCTTTGTTTGCATTTAAAGTCTTTCAAGGTTCTGAGAGGGGTGAGGGTGGCCTCTGGACCTGAGTATGTACACTCCAACACAAGATTGCTCACCAAGTCATGTAATTTTAGTTCTGTATATTTGCCTTTCATAATGTCTCTAAGAGTAAGTCAAGGCCACCAGTTAAAAGATATATTTATATGGTATTGAAACACTGTGTTCCAAGCCTGAAGTTCTCTGGATTATGTCTGACACCACAGCTCAAGTATAGGCTCTCTGTCTTGAAGAGAAATGGCTGGCATGCATTTCTTTGTCTGAGTACTCCCATGTATGTATGCAGGAGTACACACATATATATTAATATAATATGTGTATGCTATTAGAATGAGTATACATGTTAATGTAATGATGGATTAGGTAGATAGGTAGCAGTAGGCTAGTGCACAGGTGATTGCATTCTCTGTCAAAGTCTCGGCATACAAATTTCTCCTTGCAGATTTCAAATCCATAAAGTTAAAATATGCTGAGAAGAACTGTGAAAAACTTGGAGATGCATAAAAAGATTATTGAGCATCCTTTTTATTTTTAACTTTATTATTATTATTGTGTGTGTGTGTGATGTGCATTTGAGGGCACACGCATGGCACAGCGTGTATGTGGAGGTCAGAGGACAACTTCGTATAGTTGGTTTTCTTCTTCCAAATTTTTGTGGATTCTGAGGATCAAACATAGGTCATCAGGCCTGTGTGGCAAGTGCACTGCCTGGTAAGCCATCCTGTGAGCTGTCACCCTGGTCCTGGGCATCCTTATTTATTTTTTTATTTTTATGTGCATGAGTGTTATACCTGCATGTGTGTAAGTGCACCTGTGTTGTGCAATGCCCGTGGAGGACGGAAGAGGGTGTCAGGTTCCCTGGAATTGGAGTTATAAACAGAGGGTTGTTAGCCACCTCTGGTATTGGGATTCAAACTCATGTCCTCTGCACAAGCAGCTGAGCTATCTCTCCAGCCCCAGAGAATGTTTTTAAATACAATGTTAGGAGTTGAGAGGATTCTTCCAAAGTTATACAGTTCTAAAAAGCTCTGTATCTTTGTCTTTGATTATTTTGCAATAAAAATAGAATCCAACCTCCAGAGAATCCGATGGGTTGCAGTGATTCATATTAACAGAAGTCTAAAATTTTGTTCGATAAAAACTTAACAGATGGGCTGGGCGTGGTGGTGCATGCCTTTAATCCCAGCACTCGGGGGGCAGAGGCAGAGGCAGGAGGATCTCTGTGAGTTCAAGGCCAGCCTGGTCTACATAGCGAGTTCTAGTCCAGCTGGGGCTATAGGGAGACTCTGTCTCAAAAAGACAAAAATGAAAAAACTAACATTATTTCCCTGAGGGTATTACATTTTGCACCCATTAGCAGGTTTCTATAGTACCTCTATTACAAAACGTTTATATGACAAGAGAGCTAAGGGCTCCTTCATTTTCTTTAAAGGAAAATAGTTTTATTTCCCTTCGAAGACAGCACAAGTGGTCTGGGAACTTAGGAGCATAGACACAGAGAAGTTGGCCATTGGAGAAGATGGAGGTGTGTCTTTTTGCACTATATAGTGAGAACAGGTATTCATTTACAGGTAGCCTTTCCCGGGAACATGGGGCACCAAGTGTTAACACTGATAATAGCAAACAGTAAGATGAATTCATAAGGGAAACTATTTTGTTGAATGCTTTACGTTTTGGCAGGATCTTGCTCAGGCCTTGAGCACTTGCTCTGCCTGCCTTAGCCTCCTGAATGCTAGGATAACTGATGTGTATCACCGTGGCTAAATCTTGTTTTAAATCTTGTTTTAAAATTTCAAGAAGTGGGCTGGAGAGATGGCCTAGCGGTTAAGAGTGCTGACTGCTCTTACAGAGGACCCGGGTTCGATCCCCAGCATCCACATGGCGGCTGAGAGCCATCTGAAACTCCAATTCCAGGAGAACTCCAGCTCCAGGGGTATACGAGACCCTCTTCTGACCTCCGCTGCATTGCACGACACGGGTGCACAGACCTGCATGCAGACAGTACATTGATACACATACAGTAATAACTAAAATTAAAAAAATAAATAAATAAAATAAAATTTCAAGAAGTAAAATGACAGCTCCAGAGAAAGTAGACTGTTTTGCCTCTTGTCCACCTGTGCCCCTTTTCTAAGCCTAGGGAATAATCTGTGGAAGAGGGGGTGTGGTAGAATGTAAAGGCTGTGATTGGGGTGAATGGTGAAACTACAGCAATATAGACTGGACACTTATTTGATCAACTTGATTGAACATACAAGCCCCCCAGCTGGATGGTGGGACCCTTGGGCTGTGAGGGTTTGGGCACAACTGCTTGCAAATTGGTTTTACATGAAGGATGCTTGTACTCATAAATTATTATTTATTGTTAAAAAAATGAAAAAAAATAAAGAAAAAAAACTCAGAAAAAAAAGAACCATCCACCAATGCCATAAAATCATAAGAGTCCTAATAAAATTAAAGACCAATGCAAAACTTGGTCTGTAAACGGTCAAGAGCTGTGTGCAAAGTGGTGTGGAATTCTAAATTCTAATGAAAGTGGGGTTTAACAATTTCATGGAGTGTGCCTATAATTTGTGCATTCAGAGGAAAGGAAGTTGTATTGAAGTCACCAAGGGTGAAAGGGGGCTAAATATGTTCAAGAATCTAGTTTGATTGAAGAAGTAGAAGGAACAAGAGAAAAAAAAATTTCAAGAAGTTCAGACTTTAACCTAATATGGCTGGAGCATTATCCATTAGGGCAAAAACATTGTTATGGAGGGGGGTTATTCTTTGATAGATGTAAAAGATTTAAATGTATCTGTACCATGAATTTAAAATGTAAGTCATAAACTTGCAATTCTGTTAGTCACAATTCTCCAGTGGGCAGAACAATTAGATGGATGCATAAGAAGATGTATTAGATCATCCTATACCACCAGAGGCTGGATAGCGGGCACGTCTGCCTGCAAGCTGGAGAGCTGAGGAATCCAGAAGCTTCTCAGTCCAAGAAGGGACCAATGATACAGCCTCAGGTGGACGCTGAAGGAAGTGACCTAGAAAGTAGCTGGTGTGGGGCTGGAGACATAGCCTAGCGGTTAAGAGCACTGACTGCTCTTGCAGAAGACACAGGTTCAATCCCCAGCACCCACATGGCGGCTAAGAACTGTCTGTAACTCCAATTCCAGGAGAACTCCAGTTCCAGGGGAATCCGACACCCTCTTCTGACCTCTGCAGCATTGCGTGACATGGGAGCACAGACCTACATGCAGACAGTACATTCATACACAAACAAACAAAGAAAGAAAGAGAGAAAGAGAGAAAGAGAGGGAGAGAGGAAGGGAGAGAGGGAGAGAGAGTAAGAGAGAAAGAGAAAGAGAGAAGAAAGAGAGAGAGAGAAAGAGAAAGAGAGAAAGAGAGAAAGAGAGAAAGAGAGAAAGAGAGAAAGAGAAAGAGAGAAAGATGAAGAAAAAGAGAAAGAAAGAAAGAAAGAAAGAAAGAAAGAAAGAAAGAAAGAAAGAAAGAAAGAAAGAGAGAAAGAAAGAAAGAAAAAGAAAGTAGCTGGTGCAAGCTCTCATTCAAAGCCTGAAGTTCAGAGTCTGATGTCCATGGGTGACCACAGCACCAAAGTAGCATCCACTGGAGAGGATTTAGACCCTGCAAGGGCGCTTCCTCCTTCTGCTGTGCTCCATCTAGACCTCCGGCCTGCTGGACCAGGCTACCCACATCCAGGGTGGGTCTTCCCCACCCAGTTCACTGACCCACATGCTTGTCTTCTCTGGAAACACCCTCACAGCCACACCCAGATGTGTGCCTTGCCAATTCTCTACACAGATCAATCATAACAACATTTCTCCAAAAATCTGGAAATCCTTTGACATGAAATGAACCCAAAGTATTCTTTCAGTAGCATCTTTTATATTACATGGCTTGTCTAAAGCTTAAGAAGCATATTGCAATTTTTCCAATTTTGAATAAATTGATCTTTGATATTGTTAGTGCTACTCATAGGACCAACATTGTGAACAAGCCTCTGTGTGCATCTTTAAATGGCTATTAATGTTCTTTGCTCTGGAGAGACACTTTGGGAATTATCCCCACACTTTCCTTCCTTGCTTCAAGTAACAAACTTCTTATCTCCTGATTGAGCTTGTGAGCTTTGCAGGTACCAAGGGACAAGCCCACCACACCCAGTTACATTAGGAAAGTCTTGTATGCTTAATCCTAGACATTTTTACATTTTATAACATTTTATATTTCATATTCTACTCATAATTTTCTAAAAGCATTTCCATAAGTGAAAGAAAATCTTTAATTCTCTCCACATGAGAATAGTTGTGTGTACACATATGAATTCAAAGCTATAAGATCAAATTCTGTTTAAAACTGCTTCATGCTGCTATCAAGTAATCAATCCTATCAAATCTTTGAGAGGAAACTTTCCTATGATTTGTTTTAAGTGACTCAGCTTTTTAGCATGACGAATATCTTTTTCATCGTTTTACTACAATAAGTCGCAATTGCTATCCACTGTGAAATTTACAACATATAGCTGCAGTCTTTTGTTTTCTTAATTGCTTATGCTGTAGAACTAATTTTTGTAATTCAACCAGTTTTGCATTGACTGTTACATTTGTCACTTTTCTGTTGCTATGATAAAACATTATGACTAAAGTCATTTACAGAAGGAAGAGTTTATTAGGTTTATGGTTCCTGATGAGTCAGTCCATCATGGTGGGGAAGGCATGCAGGAGGCAACTGGAGCAGACAGAGGAGGGCTCACATCTCCAGACAGGCACAGGAAGTAGAGAGAGACTGGAATAGGACATGGCTATGAACTCTCAAAGCTCCCCACACACCTCCAAGAAGTGCGTCCTTCAGCTAGGCCCCACCTTCTAAACTTCCACACTGCACCTCCAACTGGAGCCAAGCATTCCATACTGGAGCCTATGGGAGACACCTCATTCAAACCACTAGAACTTCATACCTTTATTTCAGTTTAAACATCTGTCTATATGTATTCAGCTAGAGAACTGATCAAATCAAATTATGATTAAAATAATAGGCTGAGGTATAGGTCAATGGTAGAGCACTTGCCTAGTATGTATGTGGCAGCCTTAGGTTCAATACCCAGGACATTAATAATATTTTAATTAATTCCTGAATACATAATCTATATAGATAGAACTCACAATTTTATCTCCATAGCTTATACTGGTTGTATAAAATGCAGAAATAACCCACATATAGTCAATACATAGGAAAAAAAATCTGTTTAATTAAAGCAATATATTGAAATTAACTGGGAATTCTCAAATCATACATTTGAAGAAAAAAGTGCCCAGCCCACACAATACAGTCCAACAATAATGTATTAAGCAGTGTTACAATGAAAGTAAAAGTCCTATTAAAACAATACATTTGTATTTAATGGGGAAACACATTGCTTTAACTATTAAAATTAAATTCATTATAATAATAAAATTTTAAAATCAGATTCCCAGTCACTCTCATTATACTTCAAGCACCCACTGAACACCAAATTCAATAGTGCAGTTAATAAAGGAGGCAGGGAATAATGTTTGGACCTGCTACTAGGAGGTGTGGGAATTTGAGAGGAGAGAAAAATTACAGAAGAATCCAAAGAATCCAAAATCTACCACCTTCTTCCTTTTACTATGTATGGATCAAGGCTTTAGAGTAAGAGCAGTGGTTGGATTTACCTTGGTCTGCAGTGAATACTGTAACAAACTCTACAGCTAAGGATAATGTAGCAAACTCCACAGCTAAGACTACTGTAACAAACTCTACAGCTAAGGATAATATAACAAACTCCACAGCTAAGACTACTGTAACAAACTCTACAGCTAAGGATAATGTAACAAACTCCACAGCTAAGACTACTGTAACAAACTCTACAGCTAAGGCTGTTGTAACAAACTCCACAGCTAAGACTTCTGTAACAAACTCTGCAGATAATGCTGTAACAGCTTGGGGACTCAAACTATAGAAATGTATTTCATCAGATTCTGGAGGCTGAACTTTTTTTAAAAATTTTTTATTTATTTCTGTATGTGTATCAATGTACTGTCTGCATGCAGTTCTGTGCACCCGTGTCGTGCAATGCCGTGGAGGTCAGAAGAGGGTCTCGGATTCCCCTGGAACTGGAGTACTCCTGGAATTGGAGTTTCAGACGGTTCTCGGCAGCCATGTGGGTGCTAGGGATTGAACCCGGGTCCTCTGTAAGAGCGGTAGGCGCTCTTAACCACTAGGCCATCTCTCCAGCCCCATGGAGTCTAAACTTTTAAGATCAAAGTGTCAGGGTGGTTTCTGGGGCTGCTCTCTCCTGCAGTGCAGACACTTTTCCATTGTTGTATCCACAGACCTTGAATTCACTGCTGCCTCCTTTATAGCTAGTACTAATAAAAAATGAAAAGATTCTAAGAAGGTGTGTCTCAAATTTAATAATAAACAGCCACTACTAGAGTTGTGGTTTAGCATATTTGAGAGGACAGGGATGTTCAATCCGTAACAGTTACAACTGACCAACAGGGGTAGATATAAAATTATATGTTATTGCTTCTTATATACAATCTTGAGATTTTTTAGTAAGGAATTTTGCCTACTAGAGAGACACACAAAAAAATGAACCCAGGGGCTGGAGAGATGGCTCAGCAGTTAAGAGCACTGACTGCTCTTGCAGAGGACCTGAGCTCGATTCCCAGCACCCACATGGTTGCTAAGAACCGTCTTTAACTCCAGTTCCAGGAGAATCTGATGCCCTCTTCTGACCTCCACAGCATTGCACGACACGGTGCACCAACCTACATGCAGACAGTACACTCATACACATAAAAAATAATAATAATAAATATATTTAAAAAATAAGTCAAAACTCTGACTTCTTAATTATAAAAAAATGAACCCAATAATAATTCAGCATTTTATAACAAATGATAGCTTTTCAGAAGTCAGGTTAGATAATATGTAACTAGACTTAGCTTTCCTTTCATCATCACATGAGCTCTCTTCTTCAAACATATGAGTCCCAGGAACCAAACTCAGATTATCAGGCTTGGTGAAGGTGCTTTTACCTGATCAGTCACCTCACCAGCCTCAGTATTGCAATTTTTATGCTAATATAAATATATTTTTATTACAATTTCTACTTGATTGTTGCTGATACATAAGAAATTGATTTGTTTTTATTTGTGTGCACATGTGTATATGTGTGTTTGCGTGTGTATGTGTGTGTGTGTGTGTGTGTACATGTGGAAGTAGAAGATAAAAGTTAAGTGTCTTCTTCAATTATTTATTCACCACTATTTCTTGAGACAAAGTCTCTCACGGAACTGGTAGTTCACCAGTTGCTTAGAGTGGCTGGCCACTGGGTCCTACAGATCCTTTTGGCTCTCCCTCACCAGCACTGGGATTACAGGTATGTGCTGCGTTGTCTGGCTTCTTATGTGGGATCAAACTCAGGTCCTCATGACTTCAAGGGAAATACATTGCTGACTGAGTCATTCCCTCTGCACAGCTTTATAAACTTAACTTATAACCTGTGACTTGTTAGTTCTAGGAACTATTTTTGTTCTTTTTGGAAACTATCTTCATAACTAATCATGTTATCTATAAACAAAGACTGGTCATTTATTTCCTTCTTGATCTGCATCCTTGTTATTTACCCATAATATTAACTACCAGTTATAATGCAATTTCAAACCAGAGTGGCAAAAGGAAAATTTTAAAGCAATTTTCAGAGATCATTTCAAAGCATTCTGAAAGGTCAGTCTAATAACTAACAAGCACAGGTTTATGGATGTGCTAGAATATGTGAGGCCTTTCTTACCATAGACAAAGAGGCATGAGCATCACACCATACTGGAATTTCACTACATTCTCATGAAGATGATACCAACTGTCTGGGTTAGTGCTATACATACACAGTAGATTTCTTTTTTTTTTTTTAATTGATGCTTTGTGTATTTCATACATCATATTCCGATTCAGTTCAGGCACATTTCCCCTTCCCTTTCCCCCACCCCACCCCACCCCATCACAGATCATGCATTCTGCCATAACTGTCCTGCATCCTTCTCTCAGTTATTTTTTCATTTTTTAGCAATAAGTGATAATTTATGAGTACAAGCATCCTTCATGTAAAACCAATTTGCAAGCAGTCGTGCCCAGACCCACACAGCCCCTTGGTCCCACCATCCACCAGGGGGGGAGGGGGCTGTATGTTCAATCAAGTTGATCAAATGAGTGTCCAGGCTATATTGCTGTAGTTTCACCATTCACCCCAATCTCAGCCCTTATACTCTACCACGCCCCCTCTTCTGCAGATTGTTCCCTAGGCTTAGAAAAGGGGCACAGGTGAATGAGAAGCAAAACAGCCTACTTTCTCTGGAGCTGTTGTCTTGGACTCTGGTCAATTCTGGTTGTTTCCTTTCATGGGCTGACAGTTTGTCCAGGAATAACCTTTTGATCCTACTAATGAAGCACAAGCAATTAGATACATAGGTATTTAAACAGTACTAATTGTTATCATAGGTTACTTTGGTATAGACACAGATGTTTGGATGGTATGTTAATCTATGAATTACATTTTTTTTTTCTGTTAAATATGACAGGGTCTTACTGTGGCTTATAACATCTCCTGACCATTAGAGGATGTAAGCTTGTGGCATCAGCCATGGGTTATTCCTCCAAGGAGAGAGCCAATAGCCAATTAGATTTGGGATATACAGGCATATGGCTGCCTCTGCTGCACAGTATTTCCAGGAAGGTGAGGTGTAGCTGGTGCTGATGGAGGAGTCTTGCTTGACTCAAGGAGACCCACATTTGCTCTATTGGTTTAGTGTCCTTTGGTAACACTGTCTGGTATTCCAGAGACCATCTGTACACTTGCCTGTGTGGTCTCAATACATCTTTCCCATGTTAACGTCAGGTCTTGGACAGTAGGGCCTTATCGCCTCTCTTCTTGCAGGTATCCCAGTTTAGAGGCAAGGAGCCTTTACCTTTTGTGGGGGCCTGAATCCCCTGGCCAACATCTCCTTAGTAGAACAATCCACTGCTGATGTCAGAGCTCCTGTATTAATATATTTTGCTTAAGTTCATAGCTTAAGGAGACTTTAGTATTATATTTGGTTCTGAATAGAGAACAATCCTTTTCACAGTTCCTATGTCTATTAGTCAATTCAAGAAGGCAGTTTTACCGGTTTTATAAGAGATTACCTCTATAATAGTTGTCTCCAATTTACAGTTGGAGAATGATATCATCATCATATTTCTCCTTGTTCTATGGGGAGGAGGCAAGAAAGTCTCTCGTATTAAAACTTTTGTGGCACCTAGAAGGTAAGTTTCATTAGGACTCATTATAAATAGTTGTTACAAGTAGGATCCACAGAGCGGTTTGATGTTTGTAGCAATCTGAGTCTTTTCTTCCTTTCAATGTTCAGACGGGCCAACCTTTCTGTTGGCACTTTCTGGTATATCCTACTCGATGTAAAGCTGTATCTTTTCTTTCTCAGCTGTTAAGTTGGTGACATTTTGACCTGTCGGAACATACAAATCTTTTCCCATAGTTAGTTTTAAGATTTGAATTGCAAGGTTTTTGACAAAAAGGTTTCATATCTCTCTGTATCCCCCCCCACTTTTTTTTTAGGTTTTTGTTTTTTGACCCATGAGTCTCCAGAAAGCAGTTATATTATACATACCTATAGGGTGGAATCAAGGCACAGATTACACAGTAGATTTCTATCAGTTAAGAAATTTTAAGTTTAGAAACCTCAAATCTTTTACAATGTCTGGAAACAGACCCGTTTGACCTTTGCCCAGAGGGAAATACTATTTCTTTTTTGTTTGTTTTGTTTTTGAGCAAGGGTCTCCCTGTAGTCCTAGTGGGTCTGGAATGTACTATGTAGATCAGACTGACTTTGGGAGGCACAAGTTTGATACAGGTGTCCTTTTCAGGGATAAGCAGTCTGATGCTTATGTTGGCCAGTTGTGGTTCTCTGTGTTAATCACCATCTGCTATATAAGGAAGCTTCTCTGCTGAGAGTTGAGAGATGCATTAATCTCTCAATATCATTAATATCTGAATGGATATCTGTGGGCATAAGTCATTAGGAATCAATTTAATACTATATCTATTTAACAGAATAGTTGTATTGGTTTTCTTCTATGACCTGTGAGCTGTCTAGCCTCAGGTTCCTAGGCCTGATATTAATGTCAGTTATTGGCTCCATCTTATGAAGTGGAGCTTAAATCAATTTAGAAAATGGTTGGTTACTTCTATAATATTGGTGCCACTATTGTACCAGTGGACATATCTTACCAGGCCAGTTGCTGCTGTAGCTCACAGGATTCACAGCCGGGTAAGGTTCATGCTATGTTCATTACATTTTTTAATTTATTTTTTATGTATATGAGTGTATTTCCTGAGTGTATATAAGTGCACTCCTGTTGTGTAGTGTTCATGGAGGTCAGAAGAAGGTAATGGATTCCACTGGAACTGGAGTTACAGATGGCTCTTAGCCACCATGTGGGTACTGAGAATTGAACCCCAGTCCTCTGCAAGAGCAGTCAGTGCTCTTAACCACTGAGCCATCTCTCCAACCCACTAGAGTTTTTTGTTGTTGTTGTTTTTCAAATGAAAGATCTGGAAACAGTTAAGAAAGAGGTTGGAAGGCTAAAGATATACCTCAGTATTAGAGCTCTTGCCAAACCAATATGAAGCCCTGCATTCTATGCCCAGATCACAAAAGAGAGAAAAAAAAAGACCTGAAACCCTAATTTAGTCATTGTTTGCACTTTCCTACAGGAGTGCCCTCCACGCATCCTGAGCTCCACTATACCAAAGATTCTCACAGCGGGGCTTGCTGACTGTGATGGTTAATCCTGGGTGTCAACCTGACTGGACTAAGGAACAATTAAGAGAAAAAGGATCTTCAGATTGGACTACCTCAACCCGATTGGCCCACCCCAAATGTGGGCATTACCTTCTGCTGGCAGGCAGTATTAAAGACCATGTCAAAGGGAGCTGGTCCCTTTTTTCTTGCGCCTTGCCTCTCTCTCACTGGTGAGTTTGTCTTGCTGCTGTGATCAACCCTACAGATCCCAGCGTGTACTGAGACTGGCAGATCTCCTGGAATCCACCGGGCCTTCAGCACCAGATTGGGACTACTGAGACATCCAGCCTTGTGGACTGAGCAGTTCCCTGGATTCTCAGCCTCTCCAGTGTGGCATGGCTACTGTTGGATTCCTTGAACTCTGTCACGTGAGCAAATCAATAAATTGTATATAGCTATATATTCGTCCTGTTGCTTCTGTTTCTTTAGAGAACCCTGACTAATACAGATTTTGGTGCCAGAAGTGGTTCTAGAGAAACAATTGAAAGGATGAATTTCTTTAGTGGGCTTGGTAGTTTCTGGAGCCAGCTCTCCAATCCAGTGAAGCCTAGAGTTACTGAAGGCTCCCCTGGTGGCATGAAGAGGAATGATAATCCTTGGTGCAGACTATTTGATGTAATTATGAAGATAGATCCATTTGACTCACCTAACTCGCTTCTTGTGAGAAGCAAGGAATTTAGTGACTCTATATATAAAACGTTTGAGAAATTGCTGAAAAATAAGGAAAATAATGATGTTGCCTGGTTGCTCCTAGAATCTCTGGATAAAGTGATAGAGGAAAATAAGGAGCTCAGTGATAAAATTGAGCAGCTCCAGATTTGAAACAACAGTTTAAAAGTTTCCAAGTGTGGTCTGGAAGAGCATCTTCTCTCTAGCAGACCCAATGGTGCTTGAGGTATCAGTGGCAGATAGAGATGCCGTCTGGAGTCTGTGGCAGGTTCCCATAGGTGAATCACGGAGGAGGCCCTTGGGATTTTGGAGCAAGGCTCTACCTTCATCTGCAAACAACTATTCTCCTTTTGAAAAACAGCTCTTAGCCTGCTTTTGGGCCTTAGTGGAAACTGAACGTTTGACAATGGGCCACCAAGTCACCATGCGGCGTGAGCTGCCCATTATGAGCTGGGTGTTATTTGACCCACTAGACCATCAAGTATGACATGCACAGCAACAGTCCATTATCAAATGGAAGTGGTACATATGTGACAGGGCCCAAGCAGGCCCTGAGGGCACAAGCAAGCTGCATGAAGAAGTTGCCCAAATGCCTATGATTCCCACTCCTGTTACAATGCCTCCTGTGCTTAAGCATGCACCTATAGCTTCATGGGGTTTGCCCTATGACTGAGGAAGAGAAGACTAGGGCCTGGTTTACTGATGGTTCTGCACACTATGCAGGCACTACCCAGAGGTGGACAGCTGCAGCATTACAGCCTATTTCTGAAACAACCCTAAAGGACACTGGTGAAGGAAAGTCTTCACAGTGGGCAGAACTTCGGGCAGTGCACATGGTTTTGCATTTTGCCTGGAAGGAGAAATGGCCAGAGGTTCAATTATATATTGATTCATGGGCTGTAGCCAATGGTTTGGCTGGATGGTCAAAGACTTGGAAGGAGCATGACTGGAAAATTGGTGAGAAAGACATTTGGGGAAGAAGTATGTGGATAGAGCTCTCTGAATGGTCAAAGGATGTGAAGATACTTGTGTCTCATGTAAATGCTCATTGAAAGGTGATCTCGGCAGAAGATGAGTTTAATAATCAAGTAGATCAGATGACTCATTCTGTGGACAGTCAGCCTCCTTCTCCAGCTATCCCTGTTGTTGCTCAATGGGCCCATGAACAAAGTGGTCATGGTGGCAGAGATGGAGGTTATACATGGGCTCGACAGCATGGACTTCCATTCACCAGGGCTGATCTGGCTACGGCTACTGCTGAGTGCCAGATTTGCCAACAGCAGAGACCAACATTGAGCCCCTGATATGGTGCTATGGTGGTTTGAATGAGTGTCTCCCATAGGCTGTAAGTATTCAGACATTTGTCTCCAATTGGTGGCACTGTTTTTGGAGGTCTTAGAAGGTGTGGCTGTGCTAGAGGAAGTATGTCACTGGGGGCAGGCTTAGTGAGTTTAACAAGCCTCGTGGTCTCCAGTTGCTCTCTGCTTCCTGTGCTCTTTGCAAGATGTGACCCTCGGCTTGCTGCTCCAGATCCAGCTGCCATGCCTCCCACCACAATGGACTCTAATTCCCTGGAACCGTCAATCGTAAGCTCAAATAAACTCTTCCTTTTATAAGTTCCTTTGGTCATGGTGTTTTATTACAGCAACAGAAATGTGACTAATACAGTAAATTGGTACCAGAGAGTGGGCTGTTGGCTGTGAAGAACTTGACCATGTGCATGTTAGGAGAAATGTGGAAGACTTTGGAACTTTGGGCTAGAAAGGCTATTGACTACTGTAAGCAGAGCTTAAAGGGCCATTCTAGTGGAGGCCTGGAAGAAAGCATGGCTGCAAAAGATGTGGTTCCAGAGGAGGATAAAGACTTAGGCAGCAACTGGGATATTTTTTTTTTTTTTGTCTTTTCAAGATAGGGTTTCCCTGTAGTCCCAGCTGTCCTGGAATTCACTCTGTAGACCAGGCTGGCCTTGAACTCACAAAGATCCACCTGCCTCTGCCTCCCAAGTGCTAGGATTAAAGGCATGTGCCATCATGCCCAGCTTTGGGATATTTTGATAAAGAGTCTGGCAGCAGTTTGCCCACAGCCCAAATGCTTGCCTGATGCTAAGTTGAAAAGCAATGGACCGATGTCTTTGGCAGAGGATATTTCAAGACAGCCCTATATAGAAATGGTGGCATGGCTTTTAATGGTGAATATTATACAGATCTACAGTGAAAAAGAGCAAATGGGGTAGAAGGAAATGCAGAATGTACAGTTTGGATCTGAAAAGAACACTAGGAAGATTAAAGGTGTGGCCAAGGCTTGTAAAGGAGAGGCTCCCTTTCATAAGGAGACTAAAGTGATTAAGAAGAGGCCTGGAGATTTACAAGTAAACAAAAGAATCAGTACCTTCAGGGCAAGATCACACCCAGCTAGTTCTCAAGCTTTTGAAAGGAAAATACTGAAAGCGTTTTCTACTCCAACAAGTCCAGGGCAGAGAAAAATTGCAAATGTGGTTAAAGTAGGAGAGATTCCATCCCAAACTTGCAGCCAGATTCAGCAGTTTCATTCACGTGGTGCTGGCTTTAGAGGCATGAAGTTTGCAAGAGTGAAGGGGTCATCAGTTCTTCCTCCATGGTTTCAGAGAGCTGCCAAGGTCAGACAGAGTGCAGCAGGGGTGTCCCTGCATAAATAAGGCCCTGATAGGCCATTGCGTGAAGCTGTGAATGTGAAGCCTGGTTGGCAGCGGAGACCCCAAGAAGACATTCGAGATGCCAGATCTGTGAGATATTTGCCAAGGAGAGCTGCATACAGGGAGTGGTACCGGCCTAAGAAAGAGATGTATGTTGCAAGCAAAGCTGGAAGAGCTGAGCCATCTAAGCCCTTTGGAAGTCAAGTCCCAGAAGTTGCATGTGGAACTACTGGACTTGGTGTTTGCCCTGTTGGTTTTTGGTCTTGTTTTGGTCCAGTATTTCCTCACTATGCCTCTGTTCCTCCCTTTTGGAATGGGAATGTGTATTTGGTTCCACTGTATGTTGGGAGTTTGTAATTTGTCTTTTGATTTTACAGGAGCTTACAGTTAAGAGATTGGCCTGAGTCTCAGAAGAGACTTTGGACTGTAGACTTTTGAATGGCATTGAAACTGGTAAAGACGATGGGGACTTTTAAGGTTGGACTAAATGCATTTTGCATTTATATGGTCAGGAGCCTATGGGGGCCAGGGAGTGGAATGTTTTGGTTTGAATGAGTATCCCCCATAGGCTGTAAGTATTCAGACATTTGTCTCCAGTTGATGGCACTGTTTTTGGAGGTCTTAGAAGGTATGGCCGTGCTAGAGGAAGTATGTCACTGGGGGCAGACTTAGTGAGCTTAACAAGCCTCGTGGTCTCCAGTCTCTCTCTGATTCCTGTGCTCTTTGTGAGATGTGATCCTTGGCTTACTGCTCCAGATCCAGCCGCCATGCCTCCCGCCACAATGGACTCTAATTCCCTGGAACTGTCAATCATAAGCTCAAATAAACTCTTCCTTTTATAAGTTCCTTTGGTCATGGTGTTTTATCACAGCAACAGAAAAGTGACTAATACAGGTGCTATTCCCCAGGGTGACCAGCCAGCAACCTGGTGCCAGGTTGACTACATTGGACCACTTCCATTATGGAGGGGACAGCGTTTTGTCCTTACAGGAATAGATATAGATACTTATTCTGGTTATGGATATGCCTTTCCTTCACATAATGCTTCTGCCAAAACTACCATCCAGGGACTTACAGAATGCCTTATCCACCATATAGTATTCCTCACAGCATTGCTTCTGACCAAGGAACTCACTTCACAGCCAAAGAAGTGCGACAGTTGGCCCATGGTCATGGTATCCACTGGTCTTACCATGTTCCCCACACCCAGAAGCAGCTGGCTTGATAGAATGATGGAATGGCCTCTTGAAGAAACAATTACAGCGTCAATTAGGTAGCAATACCCTGGAGGGCTGGGGCAAGGTTCTCCAGCAGGCAGTATATGCCTTGAATCAGCGTCCACTATATAGTACTGTTTCTCCTATAGCCAGAATTCATGGGTCCAGGAACCAAGGTGTGGAAGTGGGAGTGATTCCACTCACTATCACCCCTAGTGAGCCAGTAGGAAAATTTTTGCTTCCTATACCCACGACCTTGCGTTCTGCTGGTCTAGATGTTTTGGCTCCAAAGCGGGGAGTGCTTTTGCCAGGAGATACAGCAAACATTCCATTGAACTGGAAGCTAAGACTTCCCCCTAGCCACTTTGGGCTTCTACTGCCTGTAAGCCAACAGGCTAAGGAAGGAATAACAGTAGTAGGAGGAGAGATTGATCCAGACTACCAGGAGGAAATTGGAATTTTTCTCCACAATGGGGGCAAGGAAGATTATGTCTGGAAGGCAGGAGATGCTGTAGGGCACCTTCTGGTGCTACCATGTCCTATGATTAAGGTCAATGGGAAACTCCAACAACTCAAACCAGACAGGACAATAAATGGCCCAGACCCTTCAGGGATGAAGGTATGGGTCACTCCTCCAGGAAAAGAGCCAAGACCTGCAGAGTTGCTTGCTGATGGTGGAGGAAATACAGAATGGGTAGTAGAAGAAGGTAGTCATAAATATCAGCTGAGGCCACGGGACCAGTTGCAGAAACGTGGATTATAATAGATATTAACATTTGTCCTATTTGCTTAAGAATGTGCTTGTTCATATATATATACACGTATATTAAGCGGATACTTGTGTTGTTCCCTTTTGAATGTGCAACTGAGATAAGTGTTAAGTATTGTCATATTTAGATTATTAGATACTGAAGGACTAAGTGTTCCTCAAGGACATTACCACCTACTCTAAGATATAATGCTTTGCTATTGCACATGAGACACTTATAACATGTTAGGTGGAATTATGACCTTGCCATTGTTCGCAATTGACATTTAAGCATAACATAAGGAGAGGCTATTTATTAGATGTCAAGTTGACAAGGGGTGGACTTGTCATGGTTAATCCTGGGTGTCAACTTGACTGGACTAAGGAACAAATAAGAGAAAAAGGATCTTCGGATTGTACTACCTCAACCCAGATGGCCCACCCAAATGTGGGGGTTACCTTCTGCTGGCAGGCAGTATTAAAGGCCATGGCAGAGGGATCTGGTCCCTTTTTTCCTGCAGGTTGCCTCTCCCTCACTGGTGAGTTTGTCTTGGTGCTGTGATCAACCCTAAGGATCCGAGTGTGTACTGAGACTGGCAGATCTCCTGGAATCCATTTGGGCCTTCAGCACCAGATTGGGACTACTGAGACATCCAGCCTTGCAGACTGATTCCCTGGATTCTCAGCCTCTCCAGTTACTGTTGGACTCCTTGAACTCTGTCACGTGAGCAAATCAATAAATTGTATATAGCTATATATTCATCTTGTTGCTCGTTTCTTTATTTTTTTTTTAATTTTTTTTTTTATTATTATTTTTGTATGATGAATGTATTGTCTGCATGCAGGTCTGTGCACCGTGTCGTGCAATGCCGCGGAGTTCAGAAGAGGGTCTCGGATTCCCCTGGAACTGGAGTTCTCCCCGGAATTGGAGTAAAGACGGTTTTTAGCCGCCATGTGGGTGCTGGGGATCGAACCCGGGTCCTCGCAAGAGCGTCGGTGCTCCTAACCGCCAGGCATCTCTCCAGCCCTGCTTCTGTTTCTTTAGAGAACCCTGACTAATACACTAACTGTTCATGCTCTGCATAGGAGAGGCAGAGAGAGTCACAGGACTCTCACCTGAGGATCCATTCACACCTCCCAACCCTTGATAAGTCATTCCACCCTAATTGCACATGGCCTGGAGGAGGGGATAGAGTACATAGGCTGGAGAGACTAAGGGAGGGTCTCATTATTATGTGGCCATGGGGAAGACATCATCCATGCTTGGATAAAGACTTTCTGGTACAGCCTTGGGGGGAGGGGCACCTGAATTTCTGTAAGTAAACCCTCATCCATTGGTCTGTAAGTATGCTCGTTAAACTCATTGGTTTCCCAGAGCACATTTTGGTGGAATCGTACTTCGGTTTGTCACTGAGAACAAGGGAGGAGGGGTGGATGCTATGTACACCCCCCAAGGGAGGAGGGGTGGATGCTATGTACATCCCCAAGGGAGGAGGTGGTGGATGCTATGTACACCCCAAGGGAGGAGGTGGTGGATGCTATGTACATCCCCAAGGGAGGAGGTGGTGGATGCTATGTACACCCCTAAGGGAGGAGGTGGTGGATGCTATGTTCCATCCCCCAAGAGAGGAGGTGGTGGATGCTATGTACATTCCCCAAGGGAGGAGGTGGTGGATGCTATGTACACCCCCAAGGGAGGAGGGGGTGATCCTATGTACACCCCCCAAGGGAGAGGGGGTGGATGCTATGTACACCCCTCAAGGGAGGAGGTGGTGGATGCTATGTACACCCCTAAGGGAGGAGGTGGTGGATGCTATGTACATTCCCCAAGGGAGGAGGTGGTGGACGCTATGTACATCCCCAAGGGAGGAGGTGGTGGACGCTATGTACATCCCAAGGGAGGAGGTGGTGGATGCTATGTACATCCCCCAAGGGAGGAGGTCGTGGATTTATGTACATCCCCCCAAGGGAGGAGGTGGTGGATGCTATGTATATCCCCCAAGGGGAGGGGTAGCGCACCCAAGGGAGGAGGTGGTGGATGCTATGTACATCCCCTAAGGGAGGAGGTGGTGGATGCTATGTACACCCCAAGGGAGGAGGTGGTGGATGCTATGTACATCCCCAAGGGAGGAGGTGGTGGATGCTATGTACATCCCCCAAGGGAGGAGGGGGTGGATCTATGTACACCCCCAAGGGAGGAGGTGGTGGATGCTATGTACATCTCCCCAAGGGAGGAGGTGGTGGATGCTATGTACATCCCCAAGGGAGGAGGTGGTGGATGCTATGTACACCCCAAGGGAGGAGGTGGTGGACGCTATGTACATCCCCAAGGGAGGAGGTGGTGGATGCTATGTACATCCCCAAGGGAGGAGGTGGGGGATGCTATGTACTCCCCAAGGGAGGAGGTGGTGGATGCTATGTACATCCCCCAAGGGAGGAGGTGGTGGATGCTATGTACATCCCCCAAGGGAGGAGGTGTGGATGCTATGTACATCCCCAAGGGAGGAGGTGGGGGATGCTATGTACATCCCCAAGGGAGGAGGTGGTGGATGCTATGTACATCCCCCAAGGGAGGAGGTGGTGGATGCTATGTCCATCCCCCAAGGGAGGAGGTGGGGGATGCTATGACATCCCCCAAGGGAGGAGGTGGTGGATGCTATGTACATCCCCCCAAGGGAATTAGAACAACACCAGCATTTTCCCGGGGAAGAAGACTCTCATTTGTACAGAGTAACTTCATGGACTGTGGGCACTGCTAGCTGTGTAAGGTCCTGCACCTCACCATGATTTTGTTTTTGGTCTCCAGCTCACAAAGCAGCTTTCCTGTTATAAATTAACTTTCTCGTGTTTTTTCCGACAGGGAAAAGATGAACAATGTTAGCCATGCAAGGTCGAGACCCACTTTGTCTTGTTCACTGCTGGGTCCACAGCGTCTGGTGCTCAGCAGACACTTGATGAACCTTCGGTGAAGGAATGAACCTAAGCTTTGATCTGCTTGAAAGCTGCACACACTTGATTCAAATCGGTAAGCTTCATCCTGGTTTATATACTGGGCCCTAGGATCTCTCTCTCTCTCTCTCTCTCTCTCTCTCTCTCTCCTCTCTCTCTCTCCTCTCTTATTGACTTTCCCTCTGATTGATGACAGGATTATGACTCACGGTTTACAAAGCTGAGAGCTGAGTGAACTTTCCTGACATGGCCAAGGTCATGTCTCCCTGGGGCCAGGATTTATCTACGAGATGGAGGAGCCCCTCTGTGGGTTTTCTGTCCTGCCCCATTTCTCAACTGCTATGAGGTCACCAGCTGCTGTGTTTACTTTATTTATACTTATTTGTATATGACAGGATAATTTATTTTTATGATTTCAACTTATCTTTGCTAATGTATGAGACTATTAGAAGATTAAAAGACATTTTTATAATAGTTTTTTTTTCATTTTTTCTACTCTCTTAACTAAGTGGGTAATTTATGATTTTGATAATTCAGAATCAAAAGTAAGAATTATGAGAAGATACCACCACTAGTTTTTTTGGTTTGAAGTTTGTTCCTTAATTGGAAGTTGAGAGAATAAGTTTATGCTTAGAACAAAGAGAAAAAGAAGAAAGCTGGTTGTTTGAGTTAATGAGTTAATGAGGTGGATTGGCATTGTCTAGGAAGAGAATACAAGCCCTGTTTCTGATCCTGCTACCTGCACAGAGTCTCCAGTAGAGGACACCTACTGTGTACATATGGTGTGGACTCTAAGCCCCGCAGCACAAAGCAGCATTAAAGGTCAGGGCGAGGGGCTGGAGAGATAGCCTAGCGTTTAAGAGCACCGACGCTCTTGCAGAGGCCCCGGGTTCGATCCCCAGCACCCACATGGCGGCTAAGAACCGTCTGTAACTCCAATTCCAGGAGAACTCAGTTCCAGGGGAATCGAGACCCCTTCTGACCTCCGCGGCATTGCACGACACGGGTGCACAGACCTGCATGCAGACAGTACATTCATAACATAACAAAAAAAAAAAAAAAAATGGTCAGGGCGAGAGACCACTGAAATGGTCTCCCTGAAACTATGAAGAAGAGCGAATAGAGGTTGGAGAGATGGCTAGGGTTAAGGTGCCGACCGCCTTACAGAGGACCCGGGTTCGACCCCAGCAACCCACATGACGGCTAGAACCGTCTGAACTCCAACTCCAGGAGAACTCCAGTTCCAGGGGAGTCCGACACCCCTCTCTGACCTCGGCATTGCACGACACGGTGCACAAACTTGCATGCGACAGTAACATTGATACACATACAGAAATAAATAAATGCTGGCATAGTGGTGCACGCCTTTGAGCCTAGCAACTTGGGAGGCAAAGGCATGCGGATCCTGGGAGTTCGAGGCCAGCCCGCGGTCACAAGTGAGTTCCAGGACAGCCAGAGCTACAGGGAGACCCTGTCTCAAAAAGACCAAAAAAAAAAAAAAAAAAAAAAAAAAAAAGAGTCTAAGATACCAAAGTGTCAGGCCCATCAGAACCATTGGCAATGACAGTGGTCGCCAAATCCCTAGAATTGGCTCCATCTGATACTAGGTTCACCAAAGAGTCTTATGTAGACTGTTGATTAGGAAGCTACAGAGCCTTAATAATGACAGACATTAGACATCATATCTTGATCTGGTGACAGATAGGCTTTATTTGTCTAGGAAAACAATCCTCTTACAATATGGGTGAAATCCATTCCAATGCATGGGACATAGCTATACAAATGTGGTATGTCTGTAGATGCTTTTCCTTCTCCATGTTTGCAAGTGTTTTAGACTTTTAAAATATCAAGGGTATATCTAGTAAAATTACAAATATACAAATATATTTATCCATTGCCCCAGGAATTCTCCTTCTAGGCATCTGACTCATAGGCATAACATACAAACATAGGTACAATTCTATTTTTTAGTATCTTTTTATTTTATATGTATGATATATTGTCTGCATGTAGGCAAGTATACGGAAGTGCACCTGTGTCATGCAATTACCTTCAGAGGTCGGAGGAGGGAATCAGAGCCTGAAAAGAGTTACAGATTGTTTAGCGCCAGCAGGTGTAGGGAACAAACTCGCATCCTCTGCAAGAGCAACCAGTTCTCTTAACCACTGAGCCATCCATCTCTAAAGACTTATATTTGTAAAGGGCAAAGAGTGGAATTTTATAAATATAATTTACAAATTATATTTGTAAAGGGCAAAGAATGGAAATGATAAATATTCATCAATGGGGTTCTGATTGGCACCAACCATGATTCACCCCAAAGATGAACACTATGCAGCTGTGAATAAGAATGAGAAAAATCTCCCTAAACATGATCTCTGTAGGAGACTGTCAACTGAAAGGAACAAAGAAAAAGTGCCTGCTTGCTATTATTTACATAAGAAATGGAGGGAATGTAGGTATAAACACACTCATAAAAGAGAACACAAATCATTTCTGAATGGTTACTTACAAAATGAAAAGGAGAAACTGATATAGGAGAGAGAGGCACAGAACAGATGCCTCTGAACATAGCTTGCATAGGATTTGACTTTATTCAGGCTGGGGATGGAGCACAGCAGGAAGACACTTGCATTGCACATATGCCCAGAAACACACAAATAAACAAATGAATAAAAGTAAAATGTAATCTAAAAATAATGTAATAAAACTTTTGTTAAAAGAAAGGTGGAAGGCTGCAAGAAAAAAACACCCAAGATGTCCTTTGACCAGCACACACACCCACACACACACACACACACAACACACACACGATTTGACTTTATCCATGTAATAATTATAAATTTTTGAGTTTTAAAAATCTCTTTTTTTTTTTTTTTTTTTTTTTTTGATAGGGTTTCCCTGAACCCTAGCTGGCCTAGGGTTTGCTATGTAAAAACCAGGCGGCCTTGAACTGACAGAGATCTGTCTGCCTCTGCCTCCTGAGTGCTGGGACTGAAGTGTGTTGCACCACACTAGCCAAAAATTAATTTAAAAAAAATCTTTAAAGATAATCTCAAATGAAACAAACCTGAAACAACACTTGATGTTGCTGTCTCTAATGAACTACCTGAAATGGTAATATTTCACTAATATCACAGAGCAAAAAGAACTACAAAAAATAATTTTAAAATTTCAAGAACTATATAATAGTAATAAAACATTTTGAAACTATTAGATATACTTTACAGGATAAATCAAATAGGAAATTATATGAAGGGCACCAGGAGCCAAAATTCTCAGTACAAGTGAAAAGAATATACAAATTAAAATCAAATGGTAAGAAACTATATATGTTAAATGTGAATTTATTATATATTCTAACAAAAAAATGCATGTTACTTACCTCTCTATACTAAAAGTACATCAAATCCAAGTCCAGCTCAGTAATAGTACACATCCTGAGGCACAAAGTACAGATGGAGGAATTGGGCAGACTTGTGTTTCTAAGGACCCTGAGATGCAAAATATAAGCAACTGGCTGACTTCCCTGCTTGTCTACTCAGGAAGGAAGGGGGCAAGGAAGGGGAAAGGAAAAAGACCAAGCAGTCAGTCAATCAATAGTATTAGAAAGCATCTTGGCCTCCTGTTCTCAGAAGCAGCCAAATCCAGAGTGAAGATGAACAGCCTGCTGGTTGGACTAAGGAGACTGAGCTTCTGGCAAGAGCTTGTGTGCCAGTCCATTATAGCACGGGCGACACTAGGGATCAGAACACCCAATCACTCCCTATGAACAGTGCAGCTAAATGCACTGGCAGGGGCTCCGTCATGGAGGGAGGCCGGTGCACTCAGGCGCTCAGCCCATTTCATCAGAGTCCTCATCATCCAAAGCTGCCTGCCACTCAGCAATCACATTCCTCTCTGGAGAGCAGGAAGCAGTTCCTGGAAGTTGGTGGCAGTCACTGGAAATAGTGACCCTGCTGTTGTAGAGGAATGAGGCACTGGAAAGAGCGAGAATGATTCTGACCCATGGTTTGTCAGGCACTCTGTAACTCATGAAGTGTTTTCCCCCAGAGCCTGGTTTTCTAAGACCACGGGAAAAGGAAGTGAGGACTGCAAAGCAGCCAGAGATGCAGGATAGCCAGGGCTGAACTGATGCCCACAGAAAAAAGGTTGACAAAACGTGTTTTTTCTATATTGTTACATCGGCAAATTGAATCACTTAAGCTTCTATTAGTTTCATAAGGATTTATTTTTAAATATTTTTTAATTTTATGTGTAGGAGTGTTTTGCCTGCACGTATGTAAATACACCATGTCTGCAAAGCCCAGGGAGGCCAGAAAAAGTCTCAGATCCCCTGGACCCGGAGTTTACAGATGGTCGTTAGCGGCCTGTGGTGCCCCTCAATAAATTATTTCAATGAATAACATTGGGAAGGGTCTATTATTTTCCTAATAGTCTGTTTGTTTCGTCCTCTTCCTCCCTCCTCTCTTTCTCCTCTCTCCTCTTCTCTTTCTCTCTCTCTCGCTCTACACACACACAAATGCACACCACACACACACAACACAAACACAGAGATATAAAACAGGCTCACTGAACTAATATAAATTCCTCATCCTATTACATATTAAAGAATCTCTTTGTAAACCCTCTAAGGTAGGTAGGTAGAAGCCAAAAATTATTTTATTTTATTGACAAGAGAATGTGGCTCAGAAAATTAATTTAAAATAAAAATAAGGGGCTGGAGAGACCTAGAGCGGTTAAGAGTGCCGACTGCTTCTTGCAGAGGACCCGGGTTCGATCCCCAGCACCCACATGGGGCTAAAACCGTCTTAACTCCAATCCAGGAGAATCCAGTTCCAGGGGAATCCGAGACCCTCTTCTGACCTCCGCGGCATTGCACGACACGGTGCACAGACCTACATGCAGACAGTACATTCATACACATTCAAAAATAAATAAAAATTAAAAAAAATAAAATTAAAAAAAATAAAATAAAAAATAAAAATAATGTAACTATAATTTTAGCATTACACTCTGGTTGACTCTTTATACATGCTGCTACTAAAAAAACATTCACCTGAGTTAGGCAAAATGTCCACAAAATATTTCACAATGTTCATGTGAAAAAATAATTACTTGAAGCTTGGGGTGGTGGTGCACACAACTTTAGTCCCAGCACTTGAGAGGCAGAGACAGGTGAGCTCTGACAGTTCAAAGCCAGCCTGGTCATGTAGTAAGTTCCAGGCCAGCTGGGACTAAGGAGACCAGGTCTCAAAAGACCCCCCCCAAAAAAAGAAAAAGAAAGGAAAAAATAATTATTTGACTACATCTAAGGGAAACACATCAGAAAATAGAAGGGGTACAAAACCAAAGATATTCTCTACAACAAATTTAAAGTATTTATAGGATCACAGATCAACAACTAGCAGATCTGAGAAAGAATCTGGAAGTAAATCCCAGTTTCTATGAGAATTTAACATATTAGGAGTTAAAGTAAAATTAGGAGTTCCATTCAGTGGAGGAAATTAGGGATTACTAGATAACTAAAACATTATTAAATAACTGGCACAACTGGCTATCTATATGAAAGAGAAGAAAACTGAACTCCCTACTGGCCCACCCATAGACACAAGCACATCCATCACATTCCTAAATGTAAATATTTGTCCAGTACATTATTGTAATTTTTTGGAATACAAAAACCTTGCATAAATGTCAGAATGACTAAAACTTGGAGATAGGTAAATTTAAACCTTAGAGGAAAAAGAACTTTTTTTTAAATTTTTATTTATTTTCCGTATGTGTATAAGGTACTGCCTGCAGGTTTGTGCACCCATGTCATGCAATGCCTCGGAGGTCAGAAGAGCGTCGTCGATTCCCCTGGAACTGTTGGAGTAAAAGACGGTTGTTCAGCCGCCATTGGGTGCTGGGGATCGAACCGGGTCCTCTGCAAGAGCGGTCCAGTGCTCTTAACCCTAGGCCAATCTCTCCAGCCCGAAGAGAAATTTTTAATGTCAAAAGATACTGAATCATATGTTTATCAATGTTTAAAAATATGATTATATGTTTAATCAAATGACAGGTTTAGAAAATACACTTCTAATGCTTTCCAGGTAAAAGGTAAGAATCTCAAATGAGTAACAGGATGGTACACTGGTAAGAGAAAGACAAAGCTGAGTCTAGTGGACCTAGTGGTAAGAGCTTGCCATCCCAGAGGGTCAAATATCAAGGCCTGCCAGGGCTATAGAGTAGCATTAAGGCCACTCTAGCAACTTAGTGAGACCCCGTCTCCAAATAAAAATAGAGTTATGAGTAGGACATGGTGGCTCATGCCTATAATTCAACTCTTGGGAGGCTGAGGTCAGGAGCATTCCAACAAGTTCCCAGATGAGCTTAGGTCACATAGCAAGACACTGTCCTCACAACAAAATATAGGGAGATGATGATGATGAATAAATAGTAGTGTATAATAAATTTGAACGAGCTGGTGACAAATAGATCCAGGTGGTAATGTACGTCCCACTATGTGCAAGGTCCTAGGTTTCAATCCGCTAGGGATATAGATACAAGCACACACACACACCACACACAGCACACACACAACAAACACCTCAAACCTCACCACACTAACACCTCACACGCTCACACACACCTAGATATGTATCAGACATACACAAGAACACCTGAGAGATAAATGAATAAAGGATAATAGCGTTATACGGGTCAACAAAGACGTAAGAAAATTTTCAGTCAGGACCTAAAAATGAAAAAGCAGCAACCTATCAGTGCACATCCTCAAATGACACAAAATGAAAGAAAAGAAAACGACTGCCAGGCATTCCCAGGAAAGATGTGGAGGTAAAAGAGTACTTTCTTACCCCATTAAAAATAATGTGAACTGTTCCTGACATCTTGGAAAGCAGTCTGGGAACTTCAACTAAAAATAAACATAAATTCCCTATGACTCCAAAATTCTACTCGCAAGATTCTGTCTCATATAAATAGAGCCACTGGTGAACAGGGCACATGAAGATGGATTACAGTGTTTGTTTATTCAACAAAATTTGTTTNTGATGGTGTGGTTTTTGTCTTACAGTCTATTTATATGCTTGATGATGTTTATTGATTTTCGTATGTCGAACCATCCCTGCATCTCTGGTATGAATCCAACTTCATCATGATGGATGATCTTCTTGATGTGGGTCTGTATGAAATTTGCCAGTATCCTGTTTAGAATTTTGGTATCTGTGTTCATTAGGGAGATGGGTCTATAATTCTCCTTTTTAGTTGTATCTTTGCCTGGTTTTGGTAATAGAGTGATGTTGGCTTCATAGAAGGAATTTGGAAGAATTCCCTCTGATTGTATCCTTCTTTTTTTTTTATTATTTATTTTTGTATGTGTATGAATGTATTGTCTGCATGCAGGTCTGTGCACCCGTGTCGTGCAATGCCGCGGAGGTCAGAAGAGGGTCTCGGATTCCCCTGGAACTGGAGTTCTCCCGGAATTGGAGTTAAAGACGGTTCTTAGCCGCCATGTGGGTGCTGGGGATCGAACCCGGGTCCTCTGCAAGAGCGTCGGTGCTCCTAACCGCCAGGCTATCTCTCCAGCCCCTGCTTCTGTTTCTTTAGAGAACCCTGACTAATACACTAACTGTTCATGCTCTGCATAGGAGAGGCAGAGAGAGTCACAGGACTCTCACCTGAGGATCCATTCACACCTCCCAACCCTTGATAAGTCATTCCACCCTAATTGCACATGGCCTGGAGGAGGGGATAGAGTACATAGGCTGGAGAGACTAAGGGAGGGTCTCATTATTATGTGGCCATGGGGAAGACATCATCCATGCTTGGATAAAGACTTTCTGGTACAGCCTTGGGGGGAGGGGCACCTGAATTTCTGTAAGTAAACCCTCATCCATTGGTCTGTAAGTATGCTCGTTAAACTCATTGGTTTCCCAGAGCACATTTTGGTGGAATCGTACTTCGGTTTGTCACTGAGAACAAGGGAGGAGGGGGTGGATGCTATGTACACCCCCCAAGGGAGGAGGGGTGGATGCTATGTACATCCCCAAGGGAGGAGGTGGTGGATGCTATGTACACCCCCCAAGGGAGGAGGTGGTGGATGCTATGTACATCCCCCAAGGGAGGAGGTGGTGGATGCTATGTACACCCCTAAGGGAGGAGGTGGTGGATGCTATTTCCATCCCCCAAGAGAGGAGGTGGTGGATGCTATGTACATTCCCCAAGGGAGGAGGTGGTGGATGCTATGTACATCCCCAAGGGAGGGGGGGTGTATCCTATGTACACCCCCCAAGGGAGAAGGGGGTGGATGCTATGTATACCCCCCAAGGGAGGAGGTGGTGGATGCTATGTACATCCCCAAGAGAGGAGGTGGTGGATGCTATGTACATTCCCCAAGGGAGGAGGTGGTGGACGCTATGTACATCCCCAAGGGAGGAGGTGGTGGACGCTATGTACATCTCCCAAGGGAGGAGGGGGTGGATGCTATGTACATCCCCCAAGGGAGGAGGTCGTGGATTTTATGTACATCCCCCCAAGGGAGGAGGTGGTGGATGCTATGTATATCCCCCAAGGGAGGAGGTGGTGGATGCTATGTACACCCCCCAAGGGAGGAGGTGGTGGACGCTATGTACATCCCCAAGGGAGGAGGTGGTGGACGCTATGTACATCCCCAAGGGAGGAGGTGGTGGATGCTATGTACATCCCCCAAGGGAGGAGGGGGTGGATACTATGTACATCCCCCAAGGGAGGAGGTGGTGGATGCTATGTACATCTCCCCAAGGGAGGAGGTGGTGGATGCTATGTACATCCCCCAAGGGAGGAGGTGGTGGATGCTATGTACATCCCCCAAGGGAGGAGGTGGTGGACGCTATGTACATCCCCCAAGGGCGGGGGGATGTACATAGATCCATCTCCCACCCCACCCCCTCCCCCGCCCGT
>VZQC01013120.1:464155-507073 GCA_009823505.1 Rhizomys pruinosus
CCCTAACCTCCCCACCCCCCCAAGTCCTCCGCCCCACGTTCCACGACAGCCACTCCCGTAGCTCCTGCACAACCCACACATTATATTCCTTGTCAACTCATCCTTAAAAAACCTTTATTCCTATACCTGGTCCCCACGAGAAACAACTCGTCGCCGACTCAAACCACCGTGCGACACAGGCCCCCCACCCCAACACCCCTCCACATCCACACAACCTGCCTGACCCCCTCACGGGAAGTTGACTTCTGATCTCCACTCACTCCCGACACAGTACTTCAATCCTGTTTCTTAAAAACCCTCAGGGGATCTCCCTCATGGCTCACCACAAGACCCAAACAGGCTAACCCAGCTCCCATCCCTGACAAAGGGACAACTAGAGTCCTCCCCATCACGACAGATCCACTCCACCCTGTCCCAGGCGAGTACCCCTGAGTCCGGAGCAACCGACCCCTAATACATGAGCCGACCCGATCTCGGTACGCACATCACGAACCCCAATCTCCCTTGCCACATAAACTTAGCCCACCCGCCACCCCCCTCCCCCTACCCCGTCCCCCCCCCATGCCTATCACCCTCCCCCCCACTCACCCCCACCCCCGCCGCACCCCCTCCCGCCACCCCCCAGCGCCCCCCCCACCCCCACTCGCCCTCCGTCCCCCCCCAACCCTCCGCTCCCCCCCCCTGAAGCAATCCCCCCCCCTGCTGAGCAATCCCCCCAGACCCGACCCCCCCCCCCCCCCCTTCGCCGCCCCGCATACTGGCAAACCTTGGGCGAAAGGACTGCTGGATCTGCGCTTTGACCCCCCCCCCCCCCCCCCCCCCGACCAAGCCCCCACCCCCCGACACCCCCCCGGAACACCCCCCCCCCCCCCCCACCCTTCCCCCTTCCCTCCTTCCCCCCCCGGCCCCCCACCTCCTTTTCCTTTCTCCCCCCAGACCCCCCGTGGGATGTGGGTTTGTCCATCAATGTTTTCTGATTAAACTTCATCAGGAACTTCCACCACGGGCTCCAATGTTAGACTTCTGGGCAGCAGTCAGACTTTTGATGTCCATACCTCATGCACTCAACTATATATGAATCAAGAACCAAAAAAAGCCACCCACTTATATTGCCTTTGGTATCTTCTCTGCTACCTCTAGGCTTAAGTGCCGACCTTGTGTACCTGGTATTTGATATTGGATTTTTCAGGAAAGAAATAAGAATCCAGCCAACCTTACTAGAGCCAGAAGAAACCCCATGGTATTCCCTTCTCCTATTGGGAATGCTAATGGTGGGATCCATGGCCTTATGGGGGACAGCCACTGGTCCCCAAGAAATATAACATAGTCAACTCACCCAATAGGTGGCATGTAGACCTGGCCCAAGTACAAGGCAGTGTTGACGTGCTCCAAATTCAGCTAGACTCTCTGGCTGCCATGGTGTTGCAAAACAGAAGAGAATTAGACCTTATCATTGCATTAAAGGAGGGTCCACATACCTGTGCTATGTTGTCCCCGGGAATGTTTGGTTCACTCAATCTGTCACGCGTGTTCCCGCCTCGACAGGGAAAATGGCCACCAGCCCCCCCCCCACAACCCCCGACACGAGAGAGACTAGAGTCCTGAGCCAGGCTTCGTTCCTTGGGATACATGGGCCTCTGAGGCTCCTGGGGATCTTGGCTAACTCAAACCCATCATTATGATTGCCCTACCCCTTGTTTTCAGACTTTTCATATTAAAATTCCTCTTAATCTGCTACAGCAAAGCACACAAACTCTTACCACCTTGACTATAACCCTTCTTCTTAACCAAAGAATACCAGCTCCTCAGAACCCTGAAACTAGATGAGTTTGAGGAGGCCAAGGTATGAGCTTGAGGAATCAAGATACCAGTCCCCATCAAACTCAGAAGAGGCCGAAGAACCCCATGTCTCTCCCTGTCTGATGCCTCTCATTATGCTCTAAGCAGCTCCTCATTACAACATTCTTTCGGTTTCAGGGTCTGGACCATGGTACGACGCGACCAACAGCAGCTCTCCTGGAGTGCTGCTGACCCGTATCTACCTCCAGCACTGCTCAAAACTAGCTGTTGCTCAAGACAGTCTGTCTTATTTGAACAAGTACCTCCAGAGTATGAGACAGGTGGACCGCAAAGCTGCATCTGCTTCCTCAGGCCCACACCACTCTATGATCACTAACTCTCCCCACACACAATACGCTTGCTTCCATCTTGCAGGAAGGCGGCTGTCACTAGCTGAGTGTGAATTAAACATAGTCTTGTCCTCTTGGTCTGGCATTGGTCTATTTCCCCAACTCTGCTTTCCTTCCCCTTCTCCAAATTCTAACAATACCTAACACAAAAAAAGAGTTTGCCTGTCCCTCATTAATCAAGGTTCAAAAGGACATTCTACACCTAATTGCTATTTAAAGGAGGAGAAAACTTCTATAGCATCTTTAAGGTTTTAGGAACACCTTGCACGGCCAAGATTCATAGAGTGTGGGGCCCCCCTGCACAGAGCCGAGCCATAAAAAAATGGAAGAGGTGCGGACACCTGCAGATGAAAAAACCACTGTAATTCTGCAAGTTACATTTTAATAGTTAAGAAAAACCATTAAAAAAAAAAAAAAAAGAATATAGGGCTGGCATGGAGAGCTGGCCTAGCAGTTTAAGAGTTGCAAACTGTCTTTGCGGGACCCCCCGTGGTTCGATCCCCAAGCACCCACATGGCGTCTGGAACCATCTTTAACTCCAGTGTCAGGGGAATCTCGACGCCTCTTCTGACCTTCGTGGAATTGCATGACAGGGTGCACAAACCTCCTAATGCCAGCACCAAAATTTACACATTAAAAATAAATAAAATAAATTGAAAAAAAAATTTAAAAAAAAGGCAAAAAAATAGAAACAATATTCATGGTCACATCCTAACATGGCTGCAAAATGTTCCTACATTTTTTTTTTTATTTTTTTGGTCTTTTTGGGCACAGGGTCTCCTTTCGTCCCAGCTGGCCTAAAGCTAACTATGTAGACCAGCCTGACCATGAACTCACAAAGACTCTGCCTGTACTCCGAGTCTGCGGGATTTAAACGGACATGTGCCTTACATATCCCCGGCCCTACACTTCGTATTTTAACACCCACCTCCGCTTGCAAAAATACAAACACCCCCCCCCAACCAACACCCACGCAATGGTGGTGATGGGTGACTGTAGCCACGGGTGAGCGCACGGTGACCCAAGAGATCCTGGACCCTCCCTCAGAGTGTGATTTCCTTTTCCTCCTTCTCCCTTTCTTGCTCAGGCTCCAGTTGACATCCTCTGCTGTCTTGTCTATTTCAAATTTCTCAGAAGGAAGAGACTGTGGGATTTGCTTTCTCAGTGATAAGCACGTTAACCCATCTACCCCCAAATGTGTATAATTGAAAACGACATTAAAAATATGCAGGAATAAAATGCAGGAATGTACTGGCCAGTCCACTCTCTGTACCCACCCCACCCCCCCCCCCCCCCCCCCCCCCTCTGTTCGAGAACTTGTTCCAGCTAACTAAATACTGCTTCTTTGGGGCTAGAAGGCAGCAGCATAATCTGTGTAAGCACTTTGCAATTTGATTTTTCAGGTCTTTTGCTTTCTTGGAGAGGCTTTGGGCATGCCTGGTGGGGGCTGGTCCTTGATATGTTCCTAAGATGATGTCTGCAGGCTGAAGGGAGGGATCAATGAGCTGCCTTCTGTGTCTTGTATGTCGTTCCCACATGAGGGTGGCTCATTGCAGAGTTTCAGCATGAGCAGTCTGAGGACAAGCTGGTCAATAATGCATCCTTAGAGGTGAAGGTGATGTCCATTTCTCCACAACTGCTTCCCAGGCACTGAGCCACATGACCACACTAGGGCTACATGTTGGAGTGGATCTTCTGGTAGCACACAGTCCCAGGAATACTGTCATTCATGCTACACTTTTTGCTGTGGTCAGGCAGCTTGCCAGTAGTGGGCAGGTGAAAGTGGGATGGGCATGGTAACTAGATCTCCTAGTTGGGAATTGGGAGCTTGTACAGGGGTCATGGTACCAACTTGCTTTATAGGATAAAGATAGTTGTCAAAACTGCTCCCTCCCTCAAGGGTAACAGAGGCATAAATATCATCATCTCCTGGGATTCCTTCTTTTTTTTTTGTTCTTTTTGAGACAGGGTTCTCCCTATAGCCCAGCTGTCCTGCCGAACTCGCTATGTAGGCCCAGGCTGGCCTGAACTCACACAGATCCACCTGGCTCTTCGGACTTCCCTCTTCTTTTAAAGCCTACTCTGTTTTTATGCAGCGCCCCCCCCAATCTTCCACAATACTATGCCCACCATTATGTAGGGGTCTCGATGACTAGGGAGTTTCTTTGTTGAAGCACTAGGGAAGGTTGACCGTTTTGGCTTAGATCTGAATGTCCTATTACTTTCCTGTGTGGGACTTCTGCCCATAGTCAGTGGTCAACAACTGACTGATCATGTCCTGAAGTTCTAGAGAAAGTTGAGCAGGAATGGTGTAGTTCCTGGTAAGAAGATGTGCTTCTGTATCCCTGAATATGACGTTACTTTGAACGATAGACAAGACACCTTGTTGTCATAAAGTAAAACACCACTCCCAGGCCCCAGGCGTCCCCTCTCATATCCTCTGTGCCTAAAAAGCTCTGGAGTACAATATCCAATGGTACCACACACATCTTCCCTTCTTCTGGTGAAGAGTTGACAGCCAGGCCAGTCTCTGAATTTTCCATTCTTTTTCAAATCCACGGAGATGTTTTCTAGTTTCGGGTGTGTGAGTTCCTTTCCCCTGGCCCCCAGAGTGCGAGGACGGCACTATCCTCCCCCCCCCCCCGCCCTCTGCCTGGCCTCTACAGTCTACAGGATCCTTTTATGCTGACACCCGAGTTCTGTGAGGTGGCTCATTACCTACAGCATGCTCTGTGATGGGATAGGTGTTGTTTGTAATGTCAATGGTGTGGTAAATTTGATGATATTTGGATGGTCCACTGATTTCATTATCTTAACCTCAGATGTACTGACATTGGAATTACTTCCCTTTTCAGGACTGTCACTGTCAACTGTGTGTGTGAGGTGGTAGCAGGCCATTTTCTCCCTCTCCAAAGGAATCTCAGTGCAGGTCATTGCCAGCTATCGGAAGAGGTGATCTTGTGGTCCCTCTGGGTTATCACCACTTACCAACCCACTTGGTAGTAATGTTACTTGACAAATGACCAGTCATCAGGAATGTCTGTTTTAAAACCAAAGTCAATTTTGATGAAAACAGGACAAAAGCCCCAGTATGGTGTTGAGAGGCAGGGACCTCAAAGACAGGCAGGTCCGCACCTTTACCTTGGATCCATCAGCAGCTCTGTCATGAATAATTTCAAACTGGATGTTTTGAAGATTCACAAATCAAAGCCTTAGATTTCCACCTCTGAGCACCATTATAAGTTGTGTGATTAGCTTCAAACAATATCCGTGAGGGGCTGGCGAGCTGGCTCGTGGTTAGAGCACTGGAGGCTCTTGCCGAGGACCCGGGTTTGTTTCCAGCACCCACTGGTGGTCAGAACTGTCTTTAACTCCGTTCCAGGGGAACCCAACCCTTTGTGACCTCTGTGGCCTGCACGGACCCAGGTGCCCCACCCTACGTGCGAGTCCTTCTACAATACACAAAAACCATTATCCTGAGGTACGGCCTTACAGTATTGAGCTGTTTCAGCTAACTGGGTCAACTCTTCACAGTCTTCCATCGTGGGTTCCGTGACGCAGCATGCTAGTCATGGATTTGGATACACAGACTATACTTGCCAGCATGTTTCCACCAGCCAAGGTCTGGTGGCGGGCCATTACCCGGCACCCTTTTTCTGGAAATGATGTGGCGCTCCTCTGTGTTGCTCAGGCACCCACGGGTTGGGGACGAACTTGGCACCGCAAAGCCCCCGATGGCCCCGCGCTCACCTCGGCTGCCCCCTTCGGGTGCCTTCCAGCCTGGGCAGACTACTGCGGCACCATTGGCAACAGCAACTCTAAGGAACCCCCCCCACACCGTTGGTGGGATTGTGCACAGACGGACTCTGGGTGGTGCCGGTTCTGAGGTCTCTTGTGCTGCGTGGGGGCGGAGTGGGCCTGGTCGAGCGTGATTCCCTCGGGGCAGGGCTTGAGGGGTCTGACTTGTCTGCTTGTTTTTGCGGAGTGTATTTCCTTTCGTTCTTTTTCTTTGATTTTGACAGTGACCCGTGTCACCCGCGGAGCGCTGGTTCGTGGTTCCCGCGTGCCTGTTTGGCGGGGGCGTTCGGCCTCTTTCAGGTTTGGGGCTCTTTTTTTCTTCGGTTGTTGTTGCGCGCGCTTCCACTGGCGTTCTAGGCTCCCCTCGGTCACGCGCGGCTTTCCTCCCTGCCTCTCTCCCTTTGGTTTTGTCTTTGTGTTTTCCAGTGCACTTGCGCAACACCCCTGCCCGGCCGTCTCTCGCCCGCCGCGAGTCTCTATTTGGCCCCTCGGCGTCCTCGCTCTGCACACCGCGCCCCCTCTTCTCCCCACAGCCCCCCCTCCCCGCCCCACACGCCCTCACCCCCCCCCTACAAGGCATGAACCCACTCCGAGCCACCTCGACTCTTCATTTATTAGTGCCGTTACCCCTTCAGTCCCAGTACTTTCTTGCCGCCTCCTCCACGCCAACACACATTCGGCTTGTGCACCCCCCCACATCGGCCGTGCCCTCTTCCCCCACACGTATTTCTCTCTCGCCTCACCCTTCTCTTCTCCTCGTTTTACGCTTCACTACTCCCAGCCCTAATCCTTTGCCTGGTATCTTTCCATCCCCTTCTGACCCCGTCGCTCGGGGTTGCGGGCCCGCTGTGTGCCAATGCCGCGTAGCAACCCACTCTCTCCAGACGCCCCGACTCTCTTCTGCGCGCGACCTGCTCACCCACCGCGACACACCAAAGAAACACACGCCCGATCACCTCTCCCCCGACATTAGAACAGAAGAGACCCTCCCGCGCACCCCCCCCCACACCCCCTCCCCCCCCCCCCCCCCCCCACATCCCCTGCCTCCACACCGACCTTGACCCACCCCCCCCCACCCCCCCACCCACCCCACTTATCACCACAACCAACCCCCCACACCACCAGCAGGTACTGTCCAACCACAGACAACGACACACACACCCAACCAGAGCCAGCACAGACCTAGACCGCCGACGCACGACGACAACCCCCACCAGCAGAGCACTGACGACCAGCTACAATCCCGTGCTACCAGAAAGCACTATGGCACTCATCCGCCACGACTATGTCCCCACCCTGACCCACATAGAGACCAACAAGAGCCACCTAGATAATGAAAACAAGACGTCCAACAATAAACAAAACCACAACCGATTAACCCTACCAACACTCACACGAAACAACACAGCCTACACCCACACACCCACCGCCCACAAACCTCCTCGTCGAAACCCAAAACATTCTGCCCACACCCACACACACAATCCCTCCAAGGCCGACCCAGTTTATTTTTTTTTGGCCTGTTTTTTCTCTCCTACCCCCCCCCAGTGCCTCCCCCCACCCCCTCCATGACCACCATGACCACCCTAGTCACTGTCACACCCCCCCGATACCAGGCCTTGAGCTCCCCCCTCGCTACACTGTGCCGCCGGCAGTCCGCTCCTTGCCCGCGCTTCCTCTCCTTTCACTCCTCTCCCCTCCCACAGCCCCTCCCCCCTCCCCCCGGTCATCCCCACCCTCGCACGGGTCTCGTCTGGACTTCCTGCGCAAACCCTACTCACTGGGTCCCGCTTGCGCAGTCTTTCACTTCCTCTGCCCACAGCCCACCCATGTGGGTCCCGCCGGTAACATCTCACACCCAACTCAACGGTTCACCCGCTGAAGACGCAGGTACAGTTCCAACAGACCACCTTGCCAACCTCACTGCATCGCAACGCACTCTCAGCCCCCTCACGGGATACATTTCCGACAGATCACCACTCACCCTTCAAACACCCCCTCCCTCCCTCTAATTGTGCTCAAGAGGTGCGATATCCTCAGGCGTTGATTTGTGCATCTCACAACCCTCTTAACGTTGAATTATTCATGCCCGAGTGTCTGCTGGATCCACGTAAAGGTGCGGGCGGTCCTCGTCTTTTTGCGGTCCGCTTCCACCCCTATGGGGCTTTTGTCGCTCTTTTCATGTAACCCCTGACTTTGGTTTTACACCACGTCAATTCATTGACGGATGCGCCCTCACTGTCCAAACGTAACCTTCCCTCCAGAGCGCAGTACACGGGGGGTGGTGATTAACCGCGGGGACCCCAGCTCCTCTTCGATCGTGGGGCCCGCCTCGAATTCCCCCTCGAGCTTCCTTTGGCGAGGGCGCCACATGGCCTGCTACCACCCACCCCTCATCCACATACACCCAGTTTCCCGGCGACCCCAGAACCCACCCACATCCACCCCGGGACGTAATTCCCATCATCCTGTCCTAGCCGACTCATTGAGGTCCCCACCCACCCCTCCCCACACGATAATGAAATCAGTGGACCATCCAAATATCATCAAATTTACCACACCATTGACATTACAAACAACACCTATCCCATCACAGAGCATGCTGTAGGTAATGCGCCACCTCACCGAACCCGGGCCCTTCCTCCTATCCCTCCCCGCCGTCAGCACCCACCACCACGCCGACCCCCTCCGCACTGCTAGACCTTGTAGATGATGCCGGCCAGTCATCTTAGTCCTCTGGTCCTTCAATTCAGCCAGGGGAAAGCTCCAACACAAACGAATACTAGGAAAAAAATCTCCGTTGGATTGAAAACGACCCATGGACTACTGCACCCTCTCCTCACCCACACGCGACACTCGCACGGACCTGGCGCCTGCTGTCCCATCGCCACCTCCCACCACGCCAGGTTCAAGCTTACACCCTTCCGGGTGAAGATGTACGTGGTCCTCTCCTCTTTCCCCTACTTAAAAAAAACACCAAACCCAAACCCAAAAACTACCAAAACCCCCAAACCAACCCACACACAACCAACCCAAAAACACCCCCCCCACTACAACAAAACCAATCCACACTCCCCCACACCCCCCCCCCCCCCCACACCCCCACCCACCACCCTGGTCTAACCACTTGGATATTGTACTCCAGAGCTTTTTAGGCACAGAGGATATGAGAGGGGACGCCTGGGGCCTGGGAGTGGTGTTTTACTTTATGACAACAAGGTGTCTTGTCTATCGTTCAAAGTAACGTCATATTCAGGGATACAGAAGCACATCTTCTTACCAGGAACTACACCATTCCTGCTCAACTTTCTCTAGAACTTCAGGACATGATCAGTCAGTTGTTGACCACTGACTATGGGCAGAAGTCCCACACAGGAAAGTAATAGGACATTCAGATCTAAGCCAAAACGGTCAACCTTCCCTAGTGCTTCAACAAAGAAACTCCCTAGTCATCGAGACCCCTACATAATGGTGGGCATAGTATTGTGGAAGATACGCTGCATAAAACAGAGGAGGCTTTAAAAGATGGGAAGTCCGAGGCAGAGGCTGGTGGATTTGTGTGAGTTCCAGGCCAGCCTGGTCTACATAGCGGGAGTTCCAGGACGCTGGGGCTATGGGCTATAGGGAGAACCCTGTCTCAAAAAAAAAAAAGCCCCAACAAAAAAAAAAGGGGAAATCCAGGAGTGATGATTATTTATGCACTTCCTCTGTTACCCTTGAGGGAGGGAGCAGTTTTGACAACTATCTTTATCCTATAAAGCAAGTTGGTACCATGACCCCTGTACAAGCTCCCAATTCCCAACTAGGAGATCTAGTTACCATGCCCATCCCACTTTCACCTGCCCACTACTGGCAAGCTGCCTGACCACAGCAAAAAGTGTAGCATGAATGACAGTATTCCTGGGACTGTGTGCTACCAGAAGATCCACTCCAACATGTAGCCCTAGTGTGGTCATGTGGCTCAGTGCCTGGGAAGCAGTTGTGGAGAAATGGACATCACCTTCACCTCTAAGGATGCATTATTGACCAGCTTGTCCTCAGACTGCTCATGCTGAAACTCTGCAATGAGCCACCCTCATGTGGGAACGACATACAAGACACAGAAGGCAGCTCATTGATCCCTCCCTTCAGCCTGCAGACATCATCTTAGGAACATATCAAGGACCAGCCCCCACCAGGCATGCCACAAAAGCCTCTTCACAAATAAAGCACAAAGAACCTGGAAAACATCAAATTAGCAACACAAGTGCTTAACACAAGACTATGCTGCTGACCCTCGCCCCAAAAGAACGCCAAGACTATATTAGACTGAGAAACACAACGCTCTAACAGACACACAGTGGGTACAAGATAGCCGGTCGGGCCCACTGATCCACCAAGACACAATCCCCATCGCCACAATTTTCTATCCTGATATATTCTTAATGTGCATAATTTTCAAATATACAAAATTTGCGGTGCTACGATGGGTTAACTTGCTTATCACAACTGAGAAAGCACCCCAATCCAAACAGTTCTTACTTCTGAGAATCCATTATTCATGCAATAGCCAACGACAGCAGAAGGCTGTTCAAACATGGAAGAGCACCTGAAAGCAAAGAAAAGGGGAAGGGTTGGCATAAATAAACCGACCAACCGCCAAAGACCACGACCAATCACTCTGCAGCGCCACGCCTCCATCTCCACCCCCCCCTACGGTCCCAATACCACCTCCTATCACCCAAATGCACTACGTCTGGCACACACTTATACCCTCACCCACGCACGCAACTCTCTGCGTTCACTGGATCCCTTCACCATCACCACCATTCTGGATGTCGGTGAATTTTTTCTATTTTTGCCCAAAAACATTTGAACCAATACCGAATGTACCCGGGATACTTGTCGCAAAGATTCTTTACTCCACCATCGGGAAGGAGGCAGGCAGAGATCTTTGTGAGTCTCAGGCCAGCTTGGTCTACATAGTGAATTCTAGGAAAACACTAGGGACTAAACGGCGGACCCGTCTCAAAAAGACCAAAAAAATAAAAATCAAAATGTAGGAAACATTTTGCAGCCATGTGCATGTTGACCTTAATGTTGTTTCTATTTTATTGCCTTTTTTAAATTTTTTTAAAATTTATTTATTTATTTTATGTGTATGAATGTATTGTCTGCATGTAGGCTTTGTGCACCCATGTCATGCAAATGCCACAGAAGTCAGAGAGGTGCGTCAGGATCCCCCTGGAATGGAGTTAAAAGATGGTCTCAGCCTCCTGTTGGTGGCTGGGAGAATCGGAACCCGGGTCCTATCTGCACAGAGCAGGTTGGCAATCTTAAATGCATGTCGGCCACTCTCTCCAGACCTATTCTTTTTTTTTTTTTTTTTTAAGGTTTTTCTTTAACTATTAAAATGTAACTTGCAGCATTACAGTTTGTTTTTTCATCTGCAGTGCCCACCTCTTCCATTTTTATGGCTCTGGCTCTGTGCAGGGCCCTCACACTCTATGACTCTGCCTTCATGTTCCTAAACCTTAAAGATGCTTAGTAGAATTCTCTCTTCCCCCTTTAAATTAGCAATTAGGTGTAGAATGTCCTTTTGAACCTTGATTAATGAGGGACAGGCAAACTCTTTTTTTGTGTTAGGTATTGTTAGAATTTGGAGAAGGGGAAGGAAAGCAGAGTTGGGGAAATAGACCAATGCCAGACCAAGAGGACAAGACTATGTTTAATTCACACTCAGCTAGTGACAGCCGCCTTCCTGCAAGATGGAAGCAAGCGTATTGTGTGTGGGGAGAGTTAGTGATCATAGAGTGGCTTGGGCATGAGGAAGCAGATGCAGCTGTGGGGGTCTATGTATCTCATTCTCTGGAGGTACTTGTTCAAATAAGACAGACTGTCTTGAGCAACAGCTAGTTTTGAGCAGTGCTGGAGGTAGATACGGGTCAGCAGCAGCTCCAGGAGACTTCTGGTCCTCTACCATTCCAGACCCTGAAACCATAAAGAATTGGGGAATAGGAGCTGCTTAGAGCTAAGGAGAGGCATCATACAGGGAGGAAATGGGGTGCTTCAGCCTCTTCTGAGTTTAGGGGGACTGGTATCTTGATTCCTCAAGCTCATACCTTGGCCTCCTCAAACTCATCTAGTTTCAGGGTTCTGAGGAGCTGGTATTCTTTGGTTAAGAAGAAGGGTTATAGTCAAGGTGGTAAGAGTTTGTGTGCTTTGCTGTAGCAGATTAAGAGGAATTTTAATATGAAAAGTCTGAAAACAAGGGGTAGGGCAATCATAATGATGGGTTTGAGTTAGCCAAGATCCCCAGGAGCCTCAGAGGCCCATGTATCCCAAGGAACGAAGCCTGGCTCAGGACTCTAGTCTCTCTTGTCGTTGTCTGCCATTTTCCTTCACAACACCTGACAGATTAGAGTGGAACCAACATTCCCACAACATAGCACAGATTTCCCCTCCTTTAATGCAATGATAAGGTCTAATTCTCTTCTGTTTTGCAACACCATGGCAGCCAGAGAGTCTAGCTGAATTTGGAGCACGTCAACACTGCCTTGTACTTGGGCCAGGTCTACATGCCACCTATTGGGTGAGTTGACTATGTTATATTTCTTGGGGACCAGTGGCTGTCCCCCATAAGGCCATGGATCCCACCATTAGCATTCCCAATAGGAGAAGGGAATACCATGGGGTTTCTTCTGGCTCTAGTAGAGGTGGGCTGGATTCTTATTTCTTTTCCTGAAATAACTCCAATATCAGATACCAGGTACACAAGGTCACACTGAGGCCTAGAGGGTAGCAGGAGAAGATACCCAAAGGGCAAGAGAAGTGGGTGCTGTTGGTGGTTCTTGAGTCTATAGATAGTTGAGTGCAGGAGGAATGGGGACCAGCAAAGTCTACTGCTCCCAAAGTCTACATTGGAGGCCCTTGGTGGCAAGTTCCTGATGAAGTGTTAATCAGAAAAGCATTAGACAAACCCACTCCCCAGTAGGACATTTGACTCGCTTTCAAGCCAGTCCAGCAGTCTTGTCCCAAGTCAAGTCAAATCTCTGGAAACATGGCTGCCATTAACGAGACTGAGCATTTGAGCGATTGGGCCTTTATGGTCAAAAGGTGGAGGAGTAAAAGGAGGAGGAGCATTTAGTTAGTGATCAGGATCAGGGGGAAGAGAAGGGGGACAGGGTGGAGTGGATCTGTCGTGATGGGGAGGACTCTAGTTGTCCCTTTGTCAGGGATGGGAGCTGGGTTAGCCTGTTTGGGTCTTGTGGTGAGCCATGAGGGAGATCCCCTGAGGGTTTTTAAGAACGAAATAGGATTGAAGTACATGTGTGGGGTGTGAGTGGAGACCAAAAGTGCTGCCTGAAGAAGGCAGTGGATGAGGGGTTTCGGGCCTTTCCACGTGTTTGGAGGCAGGAGACATTGTTCTCGTACCATATAGGAAGAAAGGTTTTTTTAAGAAGATGATTTACAAGGAATAGTAATGTGTGGGTTGCAGGACTACTGAGTCTTAGTGGAACGTCGGAGGCTTGGGGGAGCAAGGGGGTTGTCGCCAGAGTCCACAGTCAAAAGAAAAATAGAGTTTTTGTCTCAGAAGGGGAAGGGGACAGTCAGATATAACTATCAAGAGTGTGTAAAAAAAAAAAGACGTTGCCAAATTGGCAGGGGCCAGGAGTATTCCTGAGTTATATGGGGTCCCCTCACACCTCAATAATACTAAAGGAAGATAGGATCATGTCTCCTGGATATTTTGTTAGCAAAAGAATGAATCTCAGGGGTGGCGGCACGCAAGGCTTGGCAGGATGGGGGAATGAGTCTAAATTTGATTATGAAATGTTTTATGAAATGTGCTTAATAAAAGTCATTTAAAAAAAAATGAATCCCCGGTGCTGGAGAGATGCCTAGCGGTTAAGAGCGCCGACCGCTCTTGGCAGAGGACCCGGGTTCCCTTCTCCCCCATTCCACCCCACTCATAGACGCGCGTATATCTCAGATTGTGTCTTCCATCCTCAAATCCCCCTCTCTCCTCCCCCCACCTGGCGGCTGAGAACCGTCTGAAACTTCCCAAAAATTCCGGACGAACCTCCAGTTCCAGGGGAATCCACACCCTCTTTGACCTCTGCCGCATTGCACCGGACATGTGTGCATAGACTTGCATGCAGACAGTACATTCAACAATACAGAAATAAATTAAACTTGATAAAAAAAAATTAAAAAAACAAAATGAATCCCCTTAGTCCCACGACAAAAGCGACTTGTCCTACTGGCCACAGTCCTGTTACCCTGAATTCAGTTGAGCCAGCGGGTACCCCAGCTAGGGGCATTGGACCTGGGCACCCTCATTGTGTCAGTGCCATTAGCAGGCAGAGAAGAATCGGAGGTGGCAGGGAGCACCCGGAGATCCTGTCGGCCATTCCCATTTTGTGTCCCCATTGTCTGCAGCTGGGGCACACTCTGGTAGGAGGTCAGGGATTAGGGAAGTTTCTAGCCCAGTGACCCGTTTGTTTGCACCTGACTGCCTTGGCAAGTGTGGCTGGGAAGGAGGCGGTGGCTGTCCTTGGAGGGAAGAGGCTAGAAATTGAAAGTGAGCCTCATATGTTTTTTTTCCCTCCTTTCTCAGTTTTCTTTCTCTTTCTTGTTTTTTGGCATCTCTTCTACATTATTAACACATCCCCACCTTGAAGGCCACTTTGAGTAGCTCACTCCAGGGTGTCCAGGGACCTTTCTCCAACTTCTGGAGCTTACACCCAATGTCCAAGGCTGATTGTCCCATAAAATGAACATGGAAGAGGAGAGTGCCCTCCGTGGACTCTAGATCCACATTAGTAAATTTGGTGACCACCTCCATAAATCTGTTTAGAAGAGAGAGAGGAGAGAGCTGGGGTCTTCTTTGACAGGGACCCTGGGTCATTCTTTAAATTTTCTTAAATTAACTCTAGAGTGGGTATTTTGTTGCATGCCTTCAGCTAGACAACTGGCCATTAACTGGAGGCTTCAGGTGCCCTGTCCATCAGCCTAGTAGTTCCAATTTGGCTTGGTCAAGGGCAGAGCTTCTGCTCCTCCTGGAGAGAGAGGGTCCTGCTGGTACAGTCTATCAGCATACTTTGGGGCTGCTCTCCAAATATGGGCTTTTTCATCTGCTGTTAACACATTGGTAAGTGTGTAATAGATGTCATGCCATGGCAGAGAGTAAATTTGGCACAGTCTGGTGAATTCTTTTCTGGCCCTATGAAGGGGATTTTCTGATAAGGATACCAATTTTTCTTCAGTATAGTCAATTTCCACTTTTGAAAATGGGATATGGACTTGGGTGGGGCCGCCATTCCCTTCTCTTTAAGGGAAGTGAAAATGTAGGCAGTAGTTCTTGAGTGGGTATGAGGAAGAGAGGACAAAGGAACTTCAGGAAACAGTGATGGGATGGTACAGAGTAGGCGAAGAGTTGATGGAGGTAGAAGTGGCAGAAGAAATTTGTGGGATTTGAGGGTGTTGGATGAGGTGATGAAGGTAAGGGGGCCAGGGTATGGAGGAAAGAACAAAGGGTGGCTGGTGTTCCTGGGGGGTTAGATGGGGAAGGTTCATCTGCTAGATCAAACCTTGATGGTTGAGGATGGTTTTGAATTTGGAGTCTGACGGAAAGAAGGGTTTGATAGGCCAAGCAGGAGGTGCTGAGGGAGGGTCCACTGAAGAGCAGAAAATCCTTGACATAGGGGATCTTGAACCACTTCCCACTTTGCCTTTGAAATTGTCTAGATTAGTTAAAATATCAAAATTAAATATTGGACTTTAGGCCAGTGGTGGCCATATTATCCAATGTATATTGTGGCCAGATTTGGACTAAAAGCTGAACAATTGTGGCCAGTGTGAGATGTCCCAGATGGAGCTCTTTCACAATAGCCCATAGACAGGCTAAGGGCTTGTCTTTTGGAACAGATAATTTGGATCCCATCTGGGTTTAGGAACAAGGCAAAAATGGAATGGAGGTCAAATCCAGCCCCCCAAATCATCCATTGGGGTTTGGATTAACTGGAAACGGGCCTGGTGTCTAGAACGGGGTGTCCCCTGCCTCACAGACTCCAGGTTGTCTAATTAAAAAAAAAATGTCCCAGTGGAAGGCTCCTGGAGCCTCCTTGATTGGGCTTCATGGACCTATGGAAAACAGGGAACCCATGGAGTGCCTGAGATCTATCCAGGTCGCCTCCAGTTCAGGCCTCAGTGGATTACCTGGTCCTGATGGTATAGGGAAGGGAAGCAGAGGTAAATAGAGAGTGGCTTCTTGCCTGGAGGTCTGAGATCTGGCAGTTTTAGGGGGCAGGAAGAACAGAGAAGGGGAAGAGAGTGAAAGCCCTTCTATCCTGGTCCTCTCCCAGAGTCCAACTGGGTTTCACAGAATGCCAGTTTAAGATCTCAATACAAGAGGTTGCACCCTTACCCGGATGAGGACCTCAGGGATCTTGGTTGCAACAGGTGGGTCTCGTCTGAAAGTAGGCTAGGCGGGATGCCTTACTCCCATTCGGTCAGGTCTGAGATCCTATTGAGGATGGGCAGGGAAATGGAGAAAGGGAAAGGGCTTGAGAACATTGATAGGTGACTTTGGTGGTCTCAGCTAACATACAGGATGCTCAATGGTTATCAGAGCCTGAGCTGTTCAGTGGCCTTTAGGAGTTGTCCCTGAGAGGACTTGGACCACTAGGAGGGCCCCAGAAATCCCTTCTGGGCCCTAGGTTTAGGCACCAAGATGTTACAGAGTGGGAAGGAAGGAAAGCAGAGGTCCGGAAAATAGACCAATTGCCAGCCCCTTCACCAGGTACTACTCCGTTTTATTTGAAAACTAATTGAGAGGCCCAGCCCCCTTCTACAGGATAGAAAGCAAGTATACCATTTATGGCAAGGGTTAGGTAAGGCTCAGCAGCAGTTTGGGAGGTGGATGAGATTTGTCAGCAGTTTCAGAGGACTTCTTGTTGTCTATCAGGTATAAAAAGAAAAGACCTGCCATGTGTGGTGGTGAAATGCATTGACTCCTAGCACTTGGGAGGGCCCAGAGGCAGGCGGATCTTTGTGAGTTCAAGGCCAGCCTGGGTCTACAGAGTGAGTTCCCATGACAGCAGGGGCTACAGGAGACCCTTGACTGGAAACGACCAAAAAAAACAAAAAAAAGAAAAGACCATCTCATTTTTTTTAAGATTAAGAAAATTACGTACGTGTGTGTGTGTGTGTTGTGTGTGTGTGTGGTGTGTGTGTGCCTGCGTCTGTGTGTGCCAAGTGTGTGGAAGCAGAGGACAACTTGCAGGGAGTTGGTTCTCTTCTTCTATCGCGTAGTTCCCAGGAACTGAACTTGAGTCCACAGGTTTGGTGTCAAGTGCCTCACTGAGCCATCTCCTCAGCCCAGGCGAGATCATCTGAACCTGAGTTTTGCTTGCTGATTCAGGGCAAGCTCCTTGGTACTCTTTTGCAGAAGGAAAACCTTTTTGCCTTACAAAATACTTTAGACTACAGGGTCACTTTCTTGGGACCACAGACCCATTATTTTTATTTTATTTTATTATTGATTTATTTTTGGTCTTTTTGAGACGGGATCTCCCAGTTTACGCCCCAGCTGTCCTGGAACTCCTTCTGCTAGACCAGGGCTGGCCTTGAACTCACAAAGATCGCCTGCCTCAGGCCTCCCGAGTGCTGGGATTAAAGGCGTGTGCCAAATGCACCCCGGAGTAACAGACCCATTTATAACACCACTACAGGGCCAGCACAGTCAAGAGTAAGCCCTCTATATTTCAGTGTCACTGAAAGTCTCTTCTGTAGGTCTGTCTGCTGTTGATGGAGCCACCGAACTCCCTGGAGGCTGACACCTGGCACAGAAGCAGACACTACAGGAGAAAGCCAGGCAAAGTCCAGGCTGCTGCACGTCTATCTGTACCTTGGTCAAGAAGACTGTTTAGCAGAGAGGAAGTATGCAACTACCACATACTTCTCTACATTGAATCTCAATTACAAAAACATTTCACTCAGTGCTGGACATCAAAAGTATCCTGCTGGTACTGAAGCTTAGATCAAAAGGATGTCCACAGATTTCTGGGGACCGAAAGCCCTGGTGAGCCCCCAAGGTGGGGGAATGTTGTACCCTGGTGCTGGGACATGCCCACCTGATCTGCTCCTTTGTCCATTCCTTCATGTTTCTGGGCAAGGGGAGATGGTCTTTCTGCATGGGGGTGATTCTTCCCAATCATACAAGCCCACCCAGAATGGAAGAAGGGCCCATAGGGGGGCGCACTGGATCAGGTCACGAGCTTACAGTGGTTGCTTATAGAGTGAACACATTTCAGTTCTTAGTGAAAATACCCATTTGAGATGTCCTTGAGCAATGACCAAAAGAGAGGGAGGGTTAGAACTAGGGCGGACGGGATGAGGTTGGAAGGCAGAGCTATGAAAGGGAAAGGAAATGACCACCTACCCAAGCGCCCCCAGCACCTCGCATCCGCCTGTCATGTGCAGCAACTGAAGCAGAACTGTTGTCACCATGACAGTCACACACGGGTGCCTGGACGGGTTTCATGTGGTACATGGTCTGTCATACAAAGCTTATTTTCGTCTTTAAATAACTTTTATTCTATATATTTAAACCACATATCATGATGTCCTTATGCATATGATAAAAGATAGGGTAAAATGTCTTGATCAATCAGCATGCCCATCATCTCAAGGCACCATTTCCCCAGGGACAAAAGCAGCCATAACTCAGTATAATTCCCCACAGTCATGTTAGATCTCTGTTAAGATGATATACTTTAGACCCCTGACTTCCTCCTCCTGCACACTCAACTACATTTCTCCTCATCCTATGCTAATTTTTATATATTTGCTTGACTAACATTGGATAGATTTGCAATATTTTTCCTATGTGCTTATTTCCTTAGTTAAACATACTCAGGTTATTTTTGTGATAAATGGTAGGATATGCCCCTCATTTTTGCTAACACAAGTTCTTGCCAAATAGCCCCGGAGGCCTTGAGAAGGTGCTATTTCTGCCTCAGCTTCAAGTGCTAAGCTTTTATTTTTACTCTCGCCTCCTTTTATCCCACGGATGTTCCTATTTGATACACCATGTATATGGGAAGGTATTTTAAATATCTGAATCCAACTTGTGTAGATTTCGATCTGTCGACAAGCATTTCTTGGGCCCCGTTTTCGCTACAGTTTTCCAAACTCAGTATCTTCAAAATGCTCAACAAGAGTTGATGATTTGAAGATGCTTGGGAGGGCCCAGACTTCTGTCCGTTGTGTTGTACCCCATATTCCTGCTCACACTTACTTTCAGTCTCCTCTGGATAAGGGAGGACATTGGGCACAGCTATTGTGAGCCTTCATCCTGAAACAGTTTGGATGGCTAATCTTGGTTGTGGACACAACTGGGAAGAAGGCAGCCTCAGCTGAGGAAATTCCTCCATCCAAATTGGGGATGGGACATGTCTGGGGGTATTTTCTTGACTACTAATTTTGCGCAATACCATTCCTGAGCGGGTCAGTCTGTGCTGTATAAGAAAAGTAGCTGAGTGAAACCAAGGGAGCAAGCCAGGAAGCCATGTTCCTCTATGGTTTTGGCTTCAAACTTCTGCCTTGAGTTCCTGCCCTTGCTTCCTGGTTGAAACTGTAAACCTGGAAGGACGCAAAAAATAAACACACCTCCCTCTTCCCCACCCCCTACCCCCAAAACAAAACCCTAGGATCTTTCACTGCTGCCCACCCTGAGATGAGCCCATTCCCACTTCTGTTTTGCTAAATAAACATCTGTTTAAATAGTCTCTCTGCTGAATTAAAACTGAGACCCCTTTACATGGTAGCAATATGATAAGAGATTTCAGTTCAGAAACTTCCAAACTAAAAGTGGCAGTAAAGTCAGCTTACAGTAGTTACAGCACAGCTTATAAAGCACGGATGATCCAGCACACTGCTCTCTGTCATGAACAGCTTCTTGAAACATTCCTTCTAGGGTAACAATACTGTATAAGCTTGTTTATAGCTGGCTGGCTAGGAATTTGAAGGTCATGCTGGCCTGGGAAGCCTTGAATTTTGTTTCGTTAGAGCTGAAATTTCAGGGAAATAAGAATGATTTAGTTTTGACTATGGGGCTTATGGTGTTATTCTAGGGTGGGTTAGCCAAATAGTGATCTCTAAAAGCTTTATCTTTTTTTTTTTTTTTTTTTTTTTTTTTTGGTCTTTTTGAGACAGGGTCTCCCTGTAGCCCCAGCTGTCCTGGTGGAAAACCCCTCTGTAGAACAGGATGGCATTGAACTCACAAAGATCAGCATGCCTCTGCCTCCCAGTTGCTAGGGATATTAAAGGCATGCGCCACCCCGCCCGGCTAAACGCTTATCTTTAATTGAGGTACTTACGCTTCATGATGTAGGCAACATTCTTGTTTAACTAAGTTTTTTAAACTTTAGTTGCGTTCCTAATATACCCGTTTTTGTGAATCAGCATGCTAGCAATATGGTACCGAGCAAGTTCAGTAGGCTAGGAAAGTGCCTGGTTGTAAGGCTTTCCTATTTCTGTAGTATTTTTTCACTTCTTTCCCTCACCTCCTCCTACGTTTTTTTTTCTATATTTCCTATCATCTCCCACCCTTACACATCCCTCCTCTTTCCTAATTTCTACACTCTACACTCTATCCTTTCTCTCTCATCACCTTACTTCTCTTCTCCTTTATAAACATCCCCACTAGGAGTCTATAAGCCATACATGGCTACAGATATACTGTAAATATAACCTTCAGCTTTCACAAGTCAGAGTCAATACACTACTTCTTCTATAGCTTTATATTATTTATTTATTCATTTCGTTTCATTCTTCATTCATTCGAGGGTGGGCCCATGCCTAAGCCCAAATCTTTAGCTAGGGACACCTCCTCTGATGCCAAGTTAGCATGGATACAGCAACCCACATTCTCTTGGGGAATTCAACAAACTCCAGTTTTAGCTGTTTATACTGATGGCCAATTTGTGTCCAGTATAAAAGGATATCAGAGATCCTGTATCTTGTTCTGAACTTCTGTTCACCATGTCAGAAGAGGGGAGGCAGCTTTATCACAGATGCTCTTGGGAACTCATGGTGACTCCTAAAGTCCACTTTCGATTCTTGAATGGCGAACCCCAGGCCAGGACTTTTATGCCTAGTAATGATTTATCAATTTTTAAAATATTTTTTTTTTTTTTTTTTTTTTTTTTTTTTTTTTTTTTAAAAAAATCTTTATTTACTCTCTCTCTCCTCTCTCTCTCATATCTCTCTCTCTCTCTCTATATCTCTCTCTCATTTTCCTTTCTCTGTCTCTTCTTTCAAGATAGAACTCCACTTACATAGCCAGGCTGGCCTGGAAACTCACTTTCCTGCCTCACTGTCTCATACAACAGGTGTGCACTACTACAGATAACAATCTGTTAACTTCCTCAAAATATTTTGCACATAACAGGGGAAGTCAGAAATTATTTGAGTTGCAATTTTGTATAACTTGCCATTTTATTTTATGATTTGCCAATATCTTATTTTTCTTAAACAGATTTGCAATTTCAAATGGGGGTACAGGCCTACTCTATTTTAAGTTCTTTTCTAATCTTTCTTCAAGCTTCAGATCAATCCCATTTTTAATAATACTTTTCTGATCCCTTTGATAAAATGTATTGCCACAGGTAGACTGTTCTTTTTCATACTTTGACAAATTCTCTTCCCTGTCAGCCTGTTTCAATGTGTGGATTTCCAACTGACAAGCAACATTCTTTTGACATTTCATATGACCCCTCTTTCATTTCTAGGGTAATTCTCTGAAATTATTCAAGTTTCTACTGCATCAATATTTACTTATTTTATTTTTCCTTTTTATAAATCTGTTATTATTTTTTGTGTGATATAGCCAAATTCCGACGCGACAGCACGCTAGACCACACGCGAGCGCAGGTAATCCGCTGCCACCCACCAACCAACCCCACGACCGCCACCCATACACGCTAGCCAACTGCCAGAGGTCAGAACTGAGGGCATCGGACCCGGAAACTGGAGTTGAAGATGTGTTCTCCGCCCACCCCCCCACACCACCAATTGTGCGGTGCTCGGTGGAATCGGAACCCCATTCAATTCTGCAACAGAGCCCCACCGTACAACAGCACGACACGCACCCCCACCTACTTAACCGCCCACCCACACCCCCACCCCCACCATAGGCCATCCCATCCCAGTCCCCTCACTCTCACATTCTGCGCCATTCCCAACGATCACCATCATGCGTCCTAGATATGCGATCACCCTTGGGTCACCAAGAGTCCTTGATAAGACCATAAGCCTCTTTGAGTTGAAGTTCGTGTTTGCTGTAATGATGTCTACCACTGTGCCGCATCAATGTACAGACTCTGAGACTATAAGCACCAATAGCTGAACACATCCTAGTGCATTCCTAATAGGAATTATTTTATCTAGTGATTCTTTTACTCTTTCTTTCCTCTTTCCTTTCTCTCTTTCTTCCCTTCTTTCTCTGGATGGCCTGAAACTTCCACTATGTTACACCCCGCGTCTAGCATTCACAGGAACCATCTGCCTGCCTCTGCCTCCAGAATTCTGGGCGTGAAGAGCTGTATTGGTGAGTGCATTCTAGTGGCTCTTTGGTGATGTGTCCCATCTCTGCCTGGTGAGTTTGGTAACTTTGCCATCCCCCCTGATTGCCCACATCCTTTTTGGGGAGTCATCTACACAGCTAGCTCTTCACCTTCAAAATCTCAGTCCAGCTGTCTTTGAGGACAGGACATGAAAAGAGAACCAAGTCTCTGGGCTGTTAAAGCCAGAAGCAGCACAGCCCCAGCATTCACAAAGGAGTTGTTCTTGGGTTCTGGTCCTGCCTTGGCTACTTGCTGCAAGCTGTGAACTTGGCAAGCCACTTTAACCCTCTTGCCTTTTCTCCCTACTAGACAGAGCAAGGGAAGGCATGCTCTTTCTTCCTGAGAATGAAATGAAATGATGTTTATGTGCACACAGGTGAGAGATTGTTGGTAACTTTTCAAAGGCTGCTTGTAAAGTGTGGCATAGGAAACTGACCTGAAGCTGAGGAATTTAAGCATATCATCTGCTCATGATTAGAAGGATTTACTTCCCAGCTTCAACATCACAAGGAAGGAGAAATAAGACCTAATCCATTTGTGCAGGCATTTTGATCTTCATTTATTTAAATTGACATTAAACTAGTGAAGGCATTTGGCTAAATCTTCAGATTAGTGGAACTGCTTGCACTTGTAAACAAGCCTAAATGAAACAGGGCCTCCTGATAAGCACTGCAGTTAACTGCTTCTCTAGAACCTGAACAAATCTTTCTTTCCTTTCATGGCTTCTAGGCCGGAGGGGAGATGTTGAGGAGAGAAAAATTGGCTTGTCTTCCTACTGGTAATTTAATGTTGGTAATTTACAATTGATAAAATTAATTGCTGCCTTTATCAGGTGTCGTTCTAGAAGCAGGTTTTTCTTTTTTTTTTTTAAACCTCACTGGTACTGATAACGTCCAAGGAAGAAAGGATCTAGGTTGGGCCTGGCCTAGGCCATAATTCATCCCCTATTTAAAACAAAGGCTTTTAGAAATAAGGTTTTCTGTCTTTAATCCCTGCACTCGAGAGCGCGGCAGAGGCATGTGGATCTTCGTGAGTTCAAAGCCAGGCTGGTCTACAACGTGAGCTCCTGGCCGGCTGGAACTAAAGGGAGACCCCTTCCCAAAAGATGGGAAGGAAACAAAAAGGGTTTATGTGGATTTACAAGTAAAAAGAGCACTTTAAATCCATTGATTACATGTGAATAGCTCATGAATATTAGGAAGAAAAATGTTTATAGAAAGGTCATAAACAAAAACAAAAATTACAACAAAACAACAAGGGCGGAGAGATGGCCTAGCGGTTTAGAGCGCGGGCTGCTCTGCAGAGGGACCGGGTTGGTTTGATCCCAGCACCCACATGGCGGCTGAGAGAGTCCGAAAACACTCCAATTCCTAGGAGAACTCCAGTTCCAGGGAATCCGGGACCCTCTTCGACCTCTGCGGCATGCCGACACGGGTGCAACAGACTTGCATGCAAACAGTACATTCATATTATACATACAGAACTAAATAAAAATTAATAAAAAAATTAAAACAAAACCAAAAAAACAAACCAAGAGACGTCACATATGTAATGTTTGTATGAAATATGCCTATAGATCCCTCCCAGGCAAGGCCCTCATCGCCTCGGAACTTGTGGACCAACAATCTGATATCAGGTTATCTGAGCCATCCCCACCCGCTATTCCCTGCTATTCAGGGATTTAGGGACTACTCCCAGAGACAGAGAATGTGTATGCAAACACTCACGGAGGCATGCATATAATTTCACATAAAGATATAGTGACTTTTAAAAAAGATACAGTGTGTTTTTGTCTGTCTCCCTCCTCTCCTGTTGAAGGACCTGCCCTAAGGTTTTATGCACCCTTAACATCTGTCTTTAGGAGATAGGTTTTCCCTCCCGCTTCCTCATACCTGGTGATGATTAACTGAGTCACACCCGCCTGTGTGTCGCTGGCCTGCGTGCCGAGATGATTTTTTACATTACACAACCCTTCCTCCATTTCCCCATACCTTGGGATCCCTGCCTTTAAAAGTTCCCCATCCCAGTCCCTGGGGGTCGGTCTCATTTGGGCACCCCCTACGTGGGTACGAGTCGACCCCAGTGCATGGTTATTTCCCGAATAAATAAACCTCATGTAATTGCAGAGAGAATGGTCTTGGCTGATTTTTTGGGAGTCCTCTATCCCGAGATTTGAGTGCGAGTCACTCCAGTTTCTGGGGGGGTCTTTCATTTGGAGGCTCATCCAGGATTGACAACCCCCCTCAAATCACCAAGACCCACTTATAGGTAAGATTCTTTTTCTGTATGTCTGTCTACTGTGTCTGTCTGATTCTCAGAGGCACCAAAAATCTGTTACTTCCGGTTTGCAGTCGCTCCACGCTCAGGAGAGCAAGGAACTCCCCGTCCCGGACGAGGGGGGAGAGTTACCGACAGACGTGTCAGGAAGGTAACCGACTGTGTCGCCCTGGGAGACATCCCAGGAGGTCTGAGGGAGGCCTGAGGACGCTCGAGGCCCTCCTGTCTGGGTGCCGACATGGACATTGAGGCTCTGATAGAGAGTTCTCATGTCTTCGGGCCGTTCTGTAGTCTTTGTTGTTGGCCCTTATTCTGTCTGCTGCTTTTATCTTGTTTCTCCGAGATTGCTTTCATTCTCATCCTCTGGGATCTCAGGATGGGAAATTCTAACTCTACCCTGATTTAAAGGAGGTATTATGTCTTGTGTTTATGATAACCGTGTGCCTAAGATTCATGTAGATTGTTAGCATCTAAGTTTGTATGTGAGTGTGTGTTTGTTTGTTTATCAGTTATTGTGTTTGTCTCTTGTTCTGTTCAAACAAGTGGCCCACTTCAAAGTTTCAATCCTTTATGTGCACATAATTTTTTGTTTTGGCATGCTAGACTAGATATGCTTGTGCAAAGTTTAAAAATTGATATTTAAAATGCATTTAAAGGCCTAAAATTTGAATACTGTAGTCATCTAAATTTATTGTCTCTGAGTCTCTCAAATGCTTCCCAACAGGTGATAGTTGTTTATAGAAATCAGCCTCAGAGCTGACTGTTTAAAAATCCCATTTGGTTTGTGTTTGCCTTCAAAATGTAACTTGCTTGCTTTGGAATTATCTAGCTTTTGTTTGGGTGGGGCAGTTTTGTTGCCCTTGGGACCAGGTATGGTGGCACACACCTTTAATCCCAGTTCCTGGGGAGGCAGAAGAGGGAGGCAATCCTTTGTGAGCTCAAGGTCCGGCCTGGTCTAACCGAGGCGAGTCCAGGCCACTGATTATTCCCACATACTACAATTCCACATGTGTATGTGACTATTGGTCATTTTCCACCTAAAGTAAATAACGTGATGTTAGACAAAATAAATACAGGTAGCTGTCTCCATTGAAATAATTCTTGGCATTAGGCAGGTGTCCAAGGGCCTACACCGCTCCTGGCCATGGGGGTGTATACCATATATAAAACTCTGGCTAGAGAGTGGGAAACCCCTGGTGCTTAAGGTCCCAGCCGTACTCCCAGTCCCATCTGGTCAGTGGTCTGGGCCTTAGGTGTGGGTGAGAGTTGTTTTTGAGTAAACAGGATGCATCAAGCATTTGGAACAGTAAGAAAAAGGTGGGCAAGATAAATGTGTGTTTGAGGGCTGGGGCTGCTGTCCCTGCACTGGTAGGAGTTGTGGATGTTTTCAGGCAGAAAGGGTATGAAAGGGATAAACAAGGGACTGAAATTGTGCTGTTTTTACTGATTAAAGAAAGGAAAAGCCTATTCTGAGTCTCTGATGAGAAAAAAAGCAGGTTAGAGATTTTTGTGAGGCATCAGACAGAGCTGGAGTTTTGTCATAGAAGGGCCGTTTCTCACCTCTCACCACCTGTTCTTGCTTTAGACTCAGGTCACATTTGAACCCTGACTGCTCTGGTGACCACTGCTCAGAGGCGGGTCACTTTAATGTTCACAACCACTTAGAGCCCAACGGTGGACTCTGGATCAGGACTCTGTCAGGCTCATCTGGGAAGGTGCCTTCCCTTGTCTCTAATGACACAGTAGGGTGCCTGTCAGTAGCTGTGAGAATCAGGCTGCTTCATGAGCAGCCCCTTGTTTAAAACATGTATTTACAAAAAATCTACCCAGTTGCTATCCCAAAGGACCAGAGATACTCTGCCTTTTACTAGCTAGTAAAATTTGCTTCAGCAGTCTGCCTTGGGAGGATGTCTTAAGAGCTTGGGAAATTCCTGAGCACCCTGGGCCAACCTTTCCGTCTTTGCTGGAGACTGATTTTTGGAGTCTGGCATCTGGATCCGTGGGTTGTTGCATGGCTCCCAGGGGTGCATTACAGGCACTTGCCTCCAAGGAGCAAGGGAGCGCAGTCTGGAGCAGCTTTGGGGGGCTCTGTTATGTGTCTTCAAGAATTTTTGAGCCTGTTTCTCTCCCTCCTTCCTCCTCATGGGAGGAAAAGGGACCCTCTCTCGGTCTGCACCCTCCTTGCTGATCTGGCTGGCAGACTGTGTGTTTGTGTTGAAAAAGATTGGTCTAAAGAACGGGTAAAGTAAAATCAAATTCATGGAAAACTGTACTTCATGTTTTTGGTCTCCTAGCTGGGCGTGGTGGCACACACCTTTAATCCTGCACAGGATTTTTAGGTCTTTAAGTGCAGAGATCATTACTGTAGAATTTCTGCATACTGTTACAAACTTAAGAGTCATATTTTACTCTGATTTCGGTTTTCATCTCTAATTTAGAGTTTTCATCAAGGTGCTAACGTTTTGGGTTTGAAACTAGTTAAACATATTTGTTTCTCAGAGCAGTTTAAATGAATACACTTGAATCTAATGCTCATTTATTTACTTGATCATTGTATCTGGGGAAGGAGGGACAGACTTTAGGACCTTCATAATCTGCTGCTGAAAGGCCTGAAAGGGCTACTTGAATCCTCATACATATAGTCTTCACCAAGAGCGGAAGTGTAAAAAAAAAAAAAAAAAAAAAAACGAGTTGCTGTGTGAAGTTGACCATTTGCACACCTGCCATAAAATAAGCGGCATGGATATAGAGAGTGTTCAGTCCTGAAATGTTTTAAAACTAAGAGCTCAATTTTTATTATTGAGCATTTCTGTGATTTTTCAAAATATTGTATTTGATATAACTGTCCCATCTTGTTACACGGGAAATCTCTATTAATTATTAATTAAATCTGCAAAATTAAGGTTAAAAAGATATAAAAAAATGTTAAAAAGGTATTTTTAGTTAGGATTTATGTAAAGTAATAAAATTAAAAAAGTATGCGAGAGTGTAAGTGATAAAAGTCTGAGGATGTTTTTTGTGACAGGTTAAAAAGGGCACTATATAAATAAGCTTAAATTTGTAGGTTTGTTTAAGAGTGTTCAGGTTTTTTGTCCAACCTTTGTATGCATATCACATAGCACCTCAAGGTTTAGTAAAACTGATAAAATACCTGTATTAAGTCAAATTGGCTATATATACATAAATACTTAAGCTGGTTTACTAGTGGCCTAAATCGGATTGTAAATATACAGAGTTCTTTAATTTTCAGTCCTCTCCTCGCTTGAACCTGACTCCCTATTACAGGTTTAGATTAAATGGGCACAGGTAAATGTTGGGTTATCTATGGCTACTGAAAAAACGTACTTTATGCTTCTTGCAAGATTTGCTATTAGATATTCCTTTGACCTAACCAGATATTTTGGCTTAAAAGGCTAGATTATTTCTTCCTGAACCAGCTGTATGCCGTCCAGAAGAAGACAGTCTGGAGGCTTGGTGATCCTTATCAGTTTATTTCTGCCTTCTGGTTATGTGTTAAACTCCTGTCTTTCTTTGAAAAACTATAAATCAGGACAAAGAGTCTGAAAAAGAAGATTGTCCTCATTTGTAGTAACTGTAGTGTGAACAGTTTTACATTAAAATAGGCCTAAAATTGTTTAATTCGACCTTGCAGGTTATGCCTGTTTAACGTATGGTGTTAAGCCCCTCCTCCAGTCATATTATACAAGGCTGCTTGAAACTTTTGTTCAAGCCTTATCTAGAATATTCTACAGTAATTAAAGGTGTTAGCCTGGTGCAACTTAGCCTTTCTTGGTGGATAACTACCATACTTAAATGCCCATACCAATTCGGCTGAGGGACCTAAGGAACATCTTTCCTCCTTGCCCTCTGAGGTCAAACAATCCTAGGAACTATGTCTGGCGGCACTCTTGAAAGTCCTGCAATTGTGAGTCACCAGTCCTCCTAGGCAGGGAGGTCTTGGAGAACAACTAATGGGACTTCAGCCAATGTCCCAGTCTGTAAAAGGGAAGCCTGGTTTAGTAGGACCTGACTTTGTCCTCGTGTGGATGGAAATGGTGATTAAAAAACCAAGAGGAGCCAGAGGCCCCCCCCCCAAAGGCCCGAGTGGTCCCTGAAGACCAGATCCTTCAACTGACTTTGAAAAAAACAAAAGATGGTTAATCTGGGTAACTGTATGATTTAAACACCCAAGAGGAAGAGTATAACCAAAAGATAAGTAATCATTCTATTTCTTTTAAAGTCTGAAAGACTGTGTCTCCAAATGCTAGACTTTAAGTCATTTAAAGTCGTATGAGATCTGTTGTTATCAACTAATAAAAGTTTCCTCTCTCTCTCTCTTTACGCTAAGGGAAACTCACACCAAGTTTATTGAAACTTGTTGGAAAGCAGATCCTGAGTCCTGACAACACCATAGCCAAATGACCAAAAGAAAGCTCAAGGATGCTTCGAACCCCTCTGAAAAAAATTCTAACGGACTTTTAAGTTTTTTTTTTTTTTTTCCTTCTTTCCTTTCCTGTTTCCCTGTCTAAAAACTATACCTAGCTACTCTCTTCACAGGCACCGGCTAAGGACTTTGTTCTCTTTCCTTTTGGGGTCTTTCAGATCGATCCACAAGGAGTACCCCAGTTGACACCTCCTACACCCTTTTCAGCATGGAAGAACTCAGCGCAGTTCAGCGCCCCAATTCCTCCTGGCAATTGGGGTAACCCCCCCTCAGAGGGTAATGTAATAAGAGTAGGAGCTAAAAAATTGGCTAGGCAGTTGTGTAAAAGCCCCCGGAAAGGAGCCAGTTTCCTCCTCAGCTGAGAGCTGAAGACTTCCTAGATCTGCAGTAAACTTATCCTTCTGGTTGCTCTGACTAGTGGACCATGCTTCCTTAAACTCACTTGTCAGATTTATTAAACAGTGGGTAAAATCCATTAAAATCATGGTATCAGGACAAGGTATGGCCCCGTACATGGCCCCACTGAGGAAAAAGACAATGGAGTCTAAACTTAGCCTCCCAGTATACAAGGAAAAAAAGTAAGAGAGGCCCACACTGACTCCATTTTGTGTATAGCCACCATTTTAAGCAATTACTGAAATCTGCCCAATCCAGGAAAAAGGTTGATTTCTCAAAGACAGTTGCTCAAGGCCTCAAGAACAGTTAAATTAAAAGATAACCTGTTGGTATGTGAGGGCAGCTGGACTGATCCAAAATTTCCTCATTCCAGTTGCAGGATTGTGTCTAACGATAACTGTTGGTATGTGAGGGAAGATGGACTGACCCAACATTTCATCATTCCAGTTGCAGGATTGTGTCTAAAGATAACTGATGGTATGTTCGCCAGAGAGTATGTGCTGTGTAGATTTTAATGCTTCGCCAACAATATCAGCACGTAGAGCATAAAGGGCCTAAAAATAAAATTTAAAAAGGTACTTCAGAGATTTATTTCTTATGATTAGAAACTATGTCAGCGAGGAGTGGGGGAATGAAAGACCCCTGCCCCAAGGTTTTATGCATCTTAAAATCTGTCTTTAGGAGATACGGTTTCCCTCCCCGCTTCCTCATTCCTGGTGATTGTTAATTGAGTCACGCCCCCCTGTGTGTCGCTGGCCTGCTTGCTGAGATGATTTTTTACTATTACACAACCATTCCTCCATTTCCCCATACCTTGGAGTCCCTGCTTTTAAAAGTTCCCTATCTCAGTCCCTGGGGGTCGGTCTACTCTGCCCTTCGTGGGTTACGAGTCCGTCCCCAGTGCACTGGTTTTTCTCCCGAATAAACCTCATTTAATTGCAGCGAGAATGGTCTTGGCTGATTTTTTTGGGAGTCATTCTATCACGAGATTTGAGTGAGAGTCACTCCAGTTTCTAGGGGTCTTTCAACCGTCTTCATACTTTTTATTTTTTTTGTCTTATTATAAATGGACCATAACATGTTTTGTCCATATTCAGTAATATCTCACTAAAATCCTTCCCTGGAAACTAGTATGACACAGTTATATTTCCAATTTCATAAGCATTTGTCTCTATCCCTTTCTATGACCTGTGTGGTATATTGTTTTTTACTATCTTTTGGATTATTTATTTTTATTTTGTGTATATGGATATTCATCTGCATCATGTAGTGCCCATGTGCATACAGTGCCTACAGCTGCTAGGAGAGGGCTTAGAATTGGAGTTATGGATGTTTGTTTAGTTTCCATGTGGGTGCTTGGGATAGAACCCGGTCCTCTGCAAGCCAACAGGGCTCTAACCACTGAGCCATCTCTCCAAGCCTGCCCTTTCGGTTTATTTAATAGCATTCGGAGTGATTGTTTTTTGTGGCAAGCACATCAGATCCTGTCATATCTCTGCTCAGTATCCTGCAGCGACTGCATGCTCTACCACCAGTTAAAGGCCAAAGCCCTATATAGAAAGAGGAACGTCTACTCATGCTTAAAAAGGGAAGCCTGGTCTATCAAGACTGACTTTGTCCTCGCGTAATATTGTGGAACTGCGTGCATTGAAAAGCCAAAAGGAAGCCAGGCTCCCCACCCTCAAAAAAAAACCCCAAAAACCCTGAGTATCCTTGAGGATCAGATCCTCAACTGATCTTTAGAAAACAAAAAACCTTGTTAATCTATGCTAACTGTGTGGCCTTCAAAACAATCCAAAATGAAAATAGAACATAAATAAATAAATAAAAAAAAAAAAAAAAAAAAAAAAAAAAAAAAAAAAAAAAGATCTTAGTAAAAAGACAAAAAGTAAAAATAAAATAAATAAATAAAAAACAGAGCATGGATGTTTTGCCTGTTCTTACTGGCCAAGTGCAGCTACCCTGTGCTGCCACTGCTTTTTCCATCCTTCAAAGACATGCGGAACACAGCTTTTCAACCTTCCCAATATGGACCGAAGACTTATGTCTCACCAAGAATCCCAAACTTTCAGGCCCAGATGGGGACTGCTGAGACATCCAACTGGTGGACTGAGTACTACTGGGGTTTCCACCTCTTCAGAATCTAGACTGCCTTGTTGAACTACCCAGGCTCTATCACGCGCGACCAGTACAGGAAGATAAGGACAGGACCACCGTGCTTACTGGACATCATTTGTTGACCATGGGAAGGGAAAACACCAGTGTGGAATACAAGGCAGAAACTGATGGTGGTTTGGGCTTGCAAGGAGGAGCCTTCAAACATGACATCTTTCAGCCTAATAAAGAAAAACTAAAATCATAAGCTGAAGATGCTAAAACCTATGAATACATGGCATGCATATGTGAATATTTTGGATTGATGATATGCAAGGTAGGAAACAACAATAACAACAACGAAAGACTGGGCAAGCTGACTGAAAACGGTGGACTTTCTGCTTGAACACAGTAAAACTTCTGCATGTAGACTTTGAGATGGACTGAGAAAAGATGAAAAACATGTTTGGCAGAATGCATGAGCTCTAGTGGGGGTGGAGGGTAGGGAGAGGCAAATGTGTCTAAATTAGACCAAAAGATAATGTATGAAATACAAAAAAAAAAAAAAAAAAAAAAAACATTGGCTTTGAAAAAAAAAAAGCCAAAGCCCTGCAGTGGCCTCCAAGGTCCCATGAGCTACTTGCCGCTCTTGTTTCCCACCCAACCACAACCCATGCCCCCCTGAAGGCGTCCTGCTCTCCCACTGCTCACTGGGCTTCATCCTCACTGCACTAGGCTCCCGGATGCTCCCCATATAGTTGGGATCGCAGGCTCTTACCACTAGGACCACTAGACTCAGCTTTGTCTTTCTTACCAGTGTACCATGCTGTTAATCATTTGCGATTCTTACCTTTTACCTGGAAAGCATTAGAAGTGTACTTTTCTAAACCTGTCATTTGATTAAACATATAATCATATGTTTAAACATTGATAAACATATGACTCAGTATCTTTTAACATTAAAAAGTTCTTTCCTCTAATATTCAAATTTACCTATCTCCTTGTTGCACTGTACTCCTTGGGTCTGTGCCCCAAAAGCTCATTATCCAGATGTTGTCACCTTCCTCTGTTCGCTGTGAGGCCGACTGTTGTGTTTCTCTCTGCAACATTCCTTTATTGAAACCCTTAATTCTCAATATTGCGTATTCCCACGTGGGGCCTTTGAAGAGTAATGAGGTTGTGTGGAGCCCCTGTGACGGAATTAGTGCCCTTCTAAGAATAGATTTGTTAGAGCCAGCTGCTTCTCAGTCTGCCAGGTGAAGATGCAGTGAGACAGCTTTCAAAAACAGGAAGTGAATCAGCCAGCTATTTGATCCTGAGAGTCCCAGCCTAGGGAGCTGTGGGAAATGAACCCTCCAGCACTTCCCCCAGGAAGCTAGCCTTTAAGCTGGCTGCTCGGCCCCTCCTTTCAACACTCCGTTCACTCAACCTGCTCTGCTCTCCTCATTTGTTTTCTTTTTAAATTTTTAAATTTATTTTCATATGTGTCTGCAGTATTGTCTGCATGTATGTTGGTAAACCCGTGTCTTGCATTGCTGTGGAGGTCAGAAGCGCGTGTCAGATTCCCCTGGAATGCGAGGTTAAAGACGGTTTTCACGCGCCATATGGGTGCTGCGGGATCGAACCCCGGTCTCTGCAGCCGTCGGTGATCCTAACTCTAGGCTATCTTTCTAGCCCCTCTCCTCATTGTTTTTAAGCACTTATAATACACCACAGAATTTATTGATCTATTAAGATCAATAAATTGATCTTATATAGTTCCCTCAAACCAAGATTTACATTAAGATCTTTTTATTTTGTATTGTATAGGTTTTAAAAGTGTGTCAGGCATAAAGTAGCACTAAACAAATTTTGTTGAATAAACAAACACTGTAATCCATCTTCATGTGCCCTGTTCACCAGTGGCTCTATTTATATGAGACAGAATCTTGCGAGTAGAATTGTTGGAGTCAATAGGGAATTATGTTTAATTTTAGTTGAAAGTTCCCAGACTGCTTCAAGAGTCAGTGAACAGTTCACATTTATTTTTAATGGGGTAAGAAAGTACTCTTTTACCTCCACATCTTTCCTGGGAATGCCTGGCGTCGTTTTCTTTTCTTTCATTTTGTGTCATTTGATGGATGTGCCTGATAGGTTGCTGCTTGTTTCATTGTTTGAAGTCCTTGATCTGAAAAATTTTTTACGTGTCTTTGTTTGCCAGTATAAAGCGCTATTATCCTTTATTCATTTTCTCTCAGGTTTTTTGTGTATGTCTGTACATATCTAGGTGTGTGTGATGCGTGTGAGTGTGTTGTGTGGTGAGTTGTGAGGTGTTGTTGTTGTGTGTGTGTGTGTTGGTGTGTGTGTGTGCTGTATCTATATCCACTCAGGGATTGAACCTAGGACCTTGCACATAGTGGGACAGTACATTACCCAACTGATCATGTCACCAGCTCGTTCAAATTTATTATAACTACTATTTATCATCATCATCATCTTCATCACTATTTTGTTTGTGAAGACAGTGTCTTGCTATGTACGACTAAGCTCATCTGGGAACTTGTTGGAATGCTCCTGACCTCAGGCTCCCAAGAGTTGAATTATAGGCATGAGCCACCATGTCCTACTCATAACTCTATTTTTATTTGGAGACGGGGTCTCACTAAGTTGCTAGAGTGGCCTTAATGCTACTCTATAGCCCTGGCAGGCCTTGATATTTGACCCTCTGGGATGGCAAGCTCTTACCACTAGGTCCACTAGACTCAGCTTTGTCTTTCTCTTACCAGTGTACCATCCTGTTACTCATTTGAGATTCTTACCTTTTACCTGGAAAGCATTAGAAGTGTATTTTTCTAAACCTGTCATTTGATTAAACATATAATCATATGTTTAAACATTGATAAACATATGATTCAGTATCTTTTGACATTAAAAATTCTTCTTCGGGCTGGAGAGATTGGCCTAGTGTTTAAGAGCACTGGACCGCTCTTGCAGAGCGACCCGGTTCGATCCCCAGCACCCACATGGCGGCTGAAGAACCGTCTTAACTCCAACAGTTCCAGGGGAATCGACGCCTCTTCTGAACTCCGAGGCATTGCATGACATGGGTGCACAAACCTTCAGGCAGTACATTATACACATACGGAAAATAAATAAAAATTTAAAAAAAAGTTCTTTTTCCTCTAAGGTTTAAATTTACCTATCTCCAAGTTTTAGTCATTCTGACATTTATGCAAGGTTTTTGTATTCCAAAAAATTACAATAATGTACTGGACAAATATTTACATTTAGGAATGTGATGGATGTGCTTGTGTCTATGGGTGGGCCAGTAGGGAGTTCAGTTTTCTTCTCTTTCATATAGATAGCCAGTTGTGCCAGTTATTTAATAATGTTTTAGTTATCTAGTAATCCCTAATTTCCTCCACTGAATGGAACTCCTAATTTTACTTTAACTCCTAATATGTTAAATTCTCATAGAAACTGGGATTTACTTCCAGATTCTTTCTCAGATCTGCTAGTTGTTGATCTGTGATCCTATAAATACTTTAAATTTGTTGTAGAGAATATCTTTGGTTTTGTACCCCTTCTATTTTCTGATGTGTTTCCCTTAGATGTAGTCAAATAATTATTTTTTCCTTTCTTTTCTTTTTTTGGGGGGGGGTCTTTTGAGACCTGGTCTCCTTAGTCCAGTGGCCTGGAACTTACTACATAGACCAGGCTGGCTTTGAACTGTCCGAGATCCACCTGTCTCTGCCTCTCAGTGCTGGGACTAAAGTTGTGTGCACCACCACCCAAAGCTTCAGTAATTATTTTTTCACATGAACATTGTGAAATATTTTGTGGACATTTTGCCTAACTCAGGTGAATGTTTTTTTAGTAGCAGCATGTATAAAGAGTCAACCAGAGTGTAATGCTAAAATTATAGGTTACATTATTTATTATTTTTTATTTTTTTTTTTTAAATTTTATTTTTTTTAATTTTATTTATTTTTGACATGTGTATGATTGTACTGTCTGCATGTAGGTCTGTGCACCGTGTCGTGCAATGCCGCGGAGGTCAGAAGAGGGGTCTCGGATTCCCCTGGAACTGGAATTCTCCTGGAATTGGAGTTAAGACGGTTCTTAGCCCCTGTGGGTTGCTGGAGGATCGAACCCGGGTCTCTGCAAGAGCAGTCGGCACTTCAACCCTTGGCTATCTCTCCAGCCCCTTATTTTTATTTTAATTAATTTTCTGAGCCACATTCTCTTGTCAATAAAATAAAATAATTTTTGGCTCTACCTACCTACCTTAGGGTTTACAAAGAGATTCTTTAATATGTAATAGGATGAGGAATTTATATTAGTTCAGTGGCCTGTTTATTAGCTCTGTGTGTTGTGTGTGTGTGTGTGTATTGTGCATGTGTGTGTGTAGCGAGAGAGAGAGAAAGAGAAAGAGGAGAAGAGAAAAGAGGGAGGAAGGGACGAAACAAACAGACTATTAGGGAAAATAATAGACCTTCCCAATGTTATTCATTGAAATAATTTTATTGAGGGGCACCACAAGGCAGCTAACGCCATCTGTAACTCCGGGTCCAGGGGATCTGAGACTTTTTCTGGCTCCATGGGCTTTGCTGACATGGGTGCACTTACATACGTGCAGGCAAAACACTCATACACATAAAATTAAAAAATATTTTAAAAATAAATCACTTATTGAAACTAATAGAAGCTTAAGTGATTCAATTTGCCGATGTAACAATATAGAAAAAACACGTTTTGTCAACCTTTTTTCTGTGGGCATCAGTTCAGCCCTGGCTATCCTGCATCTCTGGCTGCTTTGCAGTCCTCACTTCCTTTTCCCGTGGTCTTAGAAAACCAGGCTCTGGGGGAAAACACTTCATGAGTTACAGAGTGCCTGACAAACCATGGGTCAGAATCATTCTCGCTCTTTCCAGTGCCTCATTCCTCTACAACAGCAGGGTCACTATTTCCAGTGACTGCCACCAACTTCCAGGAACTGCTTCCTGCTCTCCAGAGAGGAATGTGATTGCTGAGTGGCAGGCAGCTTTGGATGATGAGGACTCTGATGAAATGGGCTGAGCGCCTGAGTGCACCGGCCTCCCTCCATGACGGAGCCCCTGCCAGTGCATTTAGCTGCACTGTTCATAGGGAGTGATTGGGTGTTCTGATCCCTAGTGTCGCCCGTGCTATAATGGACTGGCACACAAGCTCTTGCCAGAAGCTCAGTCTCCTTAGTCCAACCAGCAGGCTGTTCATCTTCACTCTGGATTTGGCTGCTTCTGAGAACAGAGAGGCCAAGATGCTTTCTAATACTATTGATTGACTGACTGCTTGGTGCTTTTTTCCTTTCCCTTCCTTGCCCCCTCCTTCCTGAGTAGACAAGCAGGGAAGTCAGCCAGTTGCTTATATTTTGCATCTCAGGGTCCTTAGAAACACAAGTCTGCCCAATTCCTCCATCTGTACTTTGTGCCTCAGGATGTGTACTATTACTGAGCTGGACTTGGATTTGATGTACTTTTAGTATAGAGAGGTAAGTAACATGCATTTTTTTGTTAGAATATATAATAAATTCACATTTAACATATATAGTTTCTTAGCCATTTGATTTTAAATTGTATATTCTTTTCACTTGTTACTGGAATTTTGGCTCCTGGTGCCCTTCATATAATTTCCTATTTGATTTATCCTGTAAAGTATATCTAATAGTTTCAAAATAGTATTATTACTATTATATAGTTCTTGAATTTTAAAATTATTTTTTGTAGTTCTTTTTGCTCTGTAAGATATATAGTGAAATATTACCATTTCAGGTAGTTCATTAGAGACAGCAACATCAAGTGTTGTTTCAGGTTTGTTTCATTTGAGATTATCTTTAAAGATTTTTTTTAAAGTATAATTTTGGCTAGTGTGGTAGCACACCATTCAGTCCCAGCACTCGGAGGCCGAGGCAGACAGAACTCTTGTGGTTCAGAGCCAGCCTGGTTTACATAGCAAACCCTAGGCCAGCTAGGGCTTACGGAGGGAAACCCTATCAAAAAAAAAAAATACAAAAAAACTAAAATTAGATTTTTAAAACTCAAAAATTATAATTATTACATGGCATAAGTCAAATCGTGTGTGTGTGTGTGTGTGTGTGTTGTGTGTGTTGTGTGTGCTGGTCAAAGGAACATCTTGGGTGTTGTTTCTTGCATGCCTTCCACCTTTCTTTTCAAAAAAAGTTTTATTACATTAAAAATTTTAGATTACATTTTATTTATTCACTTTGTTTATTTGTGTGTTTCTGTGCATATGTGCAATGCAAGTGTCTTCCTGCTTGGCTCCATCCCCAGCCTGAATAAAGTCAAATCCTATGCAAGCTATGTTCAGAGGCATCTGTTCTGTGCCTCTCTCTCCTATATCAGTTTCTCCTTTTCATTTTGTAATAACCATTCAGAAATGATTTGTGTCTCTTTTATGAGTGTGTTTATACCTACATTCCCTCCATTTCTTATGTAAATAATAGCAAGCAGGCCACTTTTTCTTTGTTCCTTTCAGTTGAACAGTCTCCTACAGAGATCATGTTTAGGGAGATTTTTCTCATTCTTATTCACAGCTGCATAGTGTTCATCTTTGGGGTGAATCATGGTTGGTGCCAATCAGAACCCCATTGATGAATATTTATCATTTCCATTCTTTGCCCTTTACAAATATAATTTGTAAATTATATTTATAAATTCCACTCTTGCCCTTTACAAATATAAGTCTTATAATAGGGTTATGGCTCCAGTGGTTAAGAGAACTGGTTGCTCTTGCAGAGGATGCGAGTTGCATTCCCTACACCTGCCTGGCAGCTAAAACAATCTGTAACTCTATTTCCGGCTCTGATTCCCTCCTCCGACCTCTGAAGGTAATTGCATGACACAGGTTGCACTTCCGTATACTTGCCTAATGCAGACAATATATTCATACATATAAAATAAAAGATACTAAAAAATAGAATTGTACCTATTTTGTATGTTATGCCTATGAGTCAGCTGCTAGAAGGAGAATCCTGGGCAATGGATAAATATATTTGTATATTTGTAATTTTACTAGATATACCATTGATATTTTAAAAGTCTAAAACACTTGCAAACATGGAGAAGGAAAAGCATCTACAGACATACCACATTTGTATAGCTATGTCCCATGCATTGGAATGGATTTCACCCATATTGTAAGAGGATTGTTTTCCTAGACAAATAAAGCCTATCTGTCACCAGATCAAGATATGATGTCTAATGTCTGTCATTATTAAGGCTCTGTAGCTTCCTAATCAACAGTCTACATAAGACTCTTTGGTGAACCTAGTATCAGATGGAGCCAATTCTAGGGATTTGGCGACCACTGTCATTGCCAATGGTTCTGATGGGCCTGACATTTGGTATCTTGACTCTTTTTTTTTTTTTTTTTTTTTTTTTTTTGTGGTCTTTTTGGACACGGGTCTCCCTGTAGCTCTGGCTGTCCTGGAACTCACTCTGTCAGACCAGGCTGGCCTCGAACTCACAGAGATCCGCATGCCTTTGCCTCCCAAGTGCTAGGATCAAAGGCGTGCACCACTATGCCAGCATTTATTTATTTCTGTATGTGTATCAATGTTACTGTCTGCATGCAAGTTTGTGCACCGGTGTCGTGCAATGCCGAGGTCAGAAGAGGGGTGTCCGGACTCCCTGGAACTGGAGTTCTCTGGAGTTGGAAGTTTCAACGGATTCTCAGCGTCATGTGGGTTGCTGGGGATCGAACCCGGGTCCTCTGTAAGAGCGGTCGGCACTCTTAACCGCTAGCATCTCTCCAGCCCCTCATGGTCTCTTCTTCATAAGATTCAGGAGGACCATTTCAGTGGTCTCTCTGCCCTGAACCATTTTTTTTTTTTTTTTTGTATGTGTATGAATTACTGTCTGCATGCAGGTCTGTGCACCCGTGTGTGCAATGGCCGCGGAGGTCAGAAGAGGGTCTCGGATTCCCTGAACTGAGTTCTCCTGGAATTGGAGTTACAGACGGTTCTTAGCCGCCAAGGGGTGCTGGGGATCGAACCCGGGTCTCTGCAAGAGCGTCGGTGCTCTTAACCGCTAGGCTATCTCTCCAGCCCCTCGCCCTGACCTTTAATGCTGCTTTGTGCTGCGGGGCTTTAGAGTCCACACCATATGTACACAGTAGGTGTCCTCTACTGGAGACTCTGTGCAGGTAGCAGGATCAGAAACAGGGCTTGTATTCTCTTCCTAGACAATGCCAATCCACCTCATTAACTCATTAACTCAAACAACCAGCTTTTTCTTCTTTTTCTCTTTGTTCTCAGCATAAACTTATTCTCTCAACTTCCAAATTAAGGAAACAACTTCAAACCAAAAAAACTAGTTGGTGGTATCTTCTCATAATTCTTACTTTTGATTCTGAATTATCAAAATCATAAATTACCCACTTAGTTAAAGAGAGTAAGAAAAATGATGAAAAAAAAACTATTATAAAAATGTCTTTTAATCTTCTAATAGTCTCATACATTAGCAAAGATAAGTTGAAATCATAAAAATAAATTATCCTGTCATATACAAATAAGTATAAATAAAGTAAACACAGCAGCTGGTGACCTCATAGCAGTTGAGAATGGGGCAGGAACAGAAAACCCACGAGGGGCTCCTCCATCTCGTGATAAATCCTGGCCCCAGGGGGACATGACCTTGGCCATGTCAGGAAAGTTCACTCAGCTCTCGCTTTGTAAACCGTGAGTCATAATCCTGTCATCCAATCAGAGGAAGTAATAGAGAAGGAGAGAGAGAGAGAGAGAGGAGAGAGAGAGAGAGAGAGAGAGAGAGAGAGAGAGATCCTAGGGCCCAGTATATAAACCAGGATGAAGCTTACCGATTTGAATCAAGTGTGTGCAGCTTTCAAGCAGATCAAAGCTTAGGTTCATTCCTTCACCGAAGGTTCATCAAGTGTCTGCTGAGCACCAGACGCTGTGGACCCAGCAGTGAACAAGACAAAGTGGGTCTCGACCTTGCATGGCTAACATCTGTTCATCTTTTCCCTGTCAAAAAAGGAAAAACACAGAGAAAGTTAATTTATAACAGGAAAGCTGCTTTGTGAGCTGGAGACCAAAAACAAAATCATGGTGAGGTGCAGGACCTTACACAGCTAGCAGTGCCCACAGTCCATGAAGTTACTCTGTACAAATGAGAGTCTTCTTCCCCGGGAAAATGCTGGTGTTGTTCTAATTCCCTTGGGGGGATGTACATAGCATCCACCACCTCCTCCCTTGGGGGATGTGCATAGCATCCCCCACCTCCTCCCTTGGGGGATGGACATAGCATCCACCACCTCCTCCCTTGGGGATGTACATAGCATCCACCACCTCCTCCCTTGGGGATGTACATAGCATCCACCACCTCCTCCCTTGGGGGATGTACATAGCATCCACCACCTCCTCCCTTGGGGGATGTACATAGCGTCCACCACCTCCTCCCTTGGGGATGTACATAGCATCCACCACCTCCTCCCTTGGGGATGTACATAGCATCCCCCACCTCCTCCCTTGGGGGATGTACATAGCATCCACCACCTCCTCCCAAGGGAGGAGGTGGTGGATGCTATGTACATCCCCCAAGGGAGGAGGTGGTGGATGCTATGTACATCCCCCAAGGGAGGAGGTAGTGGATGCTATGTACATCCCCCAAGGGAGGAGGTGGGGGATGCTATGTACATCCCCAAGGGAGGAGGTGGTGGATGCTATGTACATCCCCCAAGGGAGGAGGTGGTGGATGCTATGTCCATCCCCCAAGGGAGGAGGTGGGGGATGCTATGCACATCCCCCAAGGGAGGAGGTGGTGGATGCTATGTACATCCCCCCAAGGGAATTAGAACAACACCAGCATTTTCCCGGGGAAGAAGACTCTCATTTGTACAGAGTAACTTCATGGACTGTGGGCACTGCTAGCTGTGTAAGGTCCTGCACCTCACCATGATTTTGTTTTTGGTCTCCAGCTCACAAAGCAGCTTTCCTGTTATAAATTAACTTTCTCTGTGTTTTTCCGACAGGGAAAAGATGAACAGATGTTAGCCATGCAAGGTCGAGACCCACTTTGTCTTGTTCACTGCTGGGTCCACAGCGTCTGGTGCTCAGCAGACACTTGATGAACCTTCGGTGAAGGAATGAACCTAAGCTTTGATCTGCTTGAAAGCTGCACACACTTGATTCAAATCGGTAAGCTTCATCCTGGTTTATATACTGGGCCCTAGGAATCTCTCTCTCTCTCTCTCTCTCTCTCTCTCTCTCTCTCTCTCTCTCTCCTTCTCTTATTGACTTCCTCTGATTGATGACAGGATTATGACTCACGGTTTACAAAGCTGAGAGCTGAGTGAACTTTCCTGACATGGCCAAGGTCATGTCTCCCTGGGGCCAGGATTTATCTACGAGATGGAGGAGCCCCTCTGTGGGTTTTCTGTCCTGCCCCATTTCTCAACTGCTATGAGGTCACCAGCTGCTGTGTTTACTTTATTTATACTTATTTGTATATGACAGGATAATTTATTTTTATGATTTCAACTTATCTTTGCTAATGTATGAGACTATTAGAAGATTAAAAGACATTTTTATAATAGTTTTTTTTTCATTTTTCTACTCTCTTAACTAAGTGGGTAATTTATGATTTTGATAATTCAGAATCAAAAGTAAGAATTATGAGAAGATACCACCAACTAGTTTTTTTGGTTTGAAGTTGTTTTCCTTAATTTGGAAGTTGAGAGAATAAGTTTATGCTGAGAACCAAAGAGAAAAAGAAGAAAAGCTGGTTGTTTGAGTTAATGAGTTAATGAGGTGGATTGGCATTGTCTAGGAAGAGAATACAAGCCCTGTTTCTGATCCTGCTACCTGCACAGAGTCTCCAGTAGAGGACACCTACTGTGTACATATGGTGTGGACTCTAAGCCCCGCAGCACAAAGCAGCATTAAAGGTCAGGGCGAGGGGCTGGAGAGATAGCCTAGCGGTTAAGAGCACCGACGCTCTTGCAGAGGACCCGGGTTCGATCCCCAGCACCCACATGGCGGCTAAGAACCGTCTGTAACTCCAATTCCAGGAGAACTCCAGTTCCAGGGGAATCCGAGACCCTCTTCTGACCTCCG